>CAUYRT010087297.1:0-20297 GCA_963574885.1 Lepilemur ruficaudatus | reverse complement strand
GAGGTCAATCTCACTGGGGTTAGGTGGTATCTCATTGTGGTTTTGATTTGCATTTCTCTAATGATTAGAGATGTTGAACATTTTTTTTTATATGTTTGCTAGCCATTATTCTGTCTTCTTTTGAAAAGTTTCTGTTCATTTCAGGCAAACTAAGATTGAAATTGGGGAAATCAAAGTCATTTTATCATAGCCCTATGATAATGGAACAGAGGAACGCATACTTCCATCTGTTCCAATTTACATGAGGTTTCTAAATGATTATATTACTTCTCATACATGAAACACTGGGAACAGAGAGTCAGCCTTTTCCTGCTGTGCTGCTTAGACACACAGTAGAGAATATCAGTTCATTATAGAACCTCAAGGATGTTCCTGGCTCTTCAGGAAATATAATAGTCCCTCTTCTTAAAGCTAGGTTTATTTTTAGGAGGATGGCTGAGTGGAATGACAATATCAATTTATACATTTAGGAAACAATGTATATGAGGGGTTTTGTGTGTATGTATGTCCTGAAGCCAATTTTTTCTCAATGGGATTTTTCTTTTTATAGATAGCTTTTTTAAGCATGTGCTAATCAATGGAACAGATATTTACTAGTTGTTGAATCTTTCCCAGTGCTATCCCCATAATAAAGGCAAATTTCATAGACTGTTAAGTACTAGTAACTTCCTGGTGATGTTAACATCTAGCCCATGCATTCCACTAGTCCCTGCTTTTATACTGAAGTTATTAAAGAAACAATAGTAGTTCTTTTACATATTTTTGATGCTTACCTAATTGATAAGATATCAGGTTATAAAGAAAAGTAATTAATATCTGATTGGTTAAATGGGAGGAGGCAGAGCAAGATGGCCAGACAGAAACATCCAGCCATCATCCCTCCACACAAACACCTTATTCAACAAAAATCTATATAAGCAAACACCTTCAGAAGAACCAAAAGTCAGGCAAGCAATCATCCTACTTAATTTTAACATTATATTAAGGAAAGAGGCACTAAAGTGGGCAGAGAAGACACTTGCATTGTCTGTGCCACTTCTCCTCCATCCCTCTGGCAGTGCCATGCCAAAATGCCAAGTGGAGAGAGAATCTGTGTGCTCAGGGGAGGGAGAGCAAAGTGATTGTGGGGCTTTGCATTGCAACTGAGGACCACTCTGGCACAGGGGAACACAGCACAGGTACCCACAGAGAGAGCATTTTGACCAGCTCAGCCAGAGAGAAGTCTCTGCTCCAAAGCCTGAACTCCTGCTAGCCCACACAAGCTGACAAAGAACAGCCTGGGGCCTGAGCTCATTTCATAAGGCAGTCCGGCCACAAGGGCTGTGGTCCTTGGGCAATTCCTATGGCTGTGCTGGCCTAGAGCCAGTGGAATTCGGGTGAACAGATCCGGTGAGACACTAGCAACTGTGGCCAGCCCAGTGCCTATGTCATCTCTCCCCCAACTACAGGCAGCATGGCTCAGGGAGTCTTCTTTCACTTGAAGAAAGGAAAGGGAAGAGCTCAGAGGACTTTGGTTTTCATATTGGGTACCAGCTCAGCTACAGTGAAATAAAGTACCAAGTAGACTCCTAAGGCCCCAGAGTCTAGGCCCTAGTTCCTGGATGGCATCTCTGGACCCAACCTGTATTTCCAGAAGGAAACATGCTACTCTGAAGGGAAGGACCTAGTCCTGGTAGGATTCACCACCTGCTGACTAAAGAGCCCTTGGGCTTTGGATAAACATCAGAGGCAGCCAGGCAATTGTCACCACAGGCATTGAGTGGTAGTGGTCTGGCTTCAGGTGTGACCTGGTGCTAGTGGCCATGAGGTAGTGCCCATGTCACTCCTCCCCCAACTCTAGCAGCCCAGCACAGAGACTGAAGGAAGAAAGTGAGAAACTTTTCCTGGAAATCCAGAGAATTCTCTTGCATCTTACCCTTGCTCACCAAGGCAGCGCCACCAGGAGTCTACAAGAGTTAGAACATTACTGGGCTTGGGGCACCCCTAGTGCAGATACAGCTGCAATGACCAGAGACTTAGATTACAACACTCAATTCCCTTTGAATATCTGGAAAGCCTTCTCAAGAAGGACAGGTTCAAACAATCCCAGACTGTGAAGATTAAAATAAATACCTAACTCTTCAATGTCCAGACATCAGTGAACATCCACAAGCATTAAGAACATCCGAGAAGACATGACCTCAACAAACAAATTAAATAATGTAATAGTGACCAATTCTGAAGTGGTAGAGGTAGGTGAAATTTCAGACAAAAAGTTCAAAATAGCTGTTCTGAATAAGCTCAATGAACTTCAAGACAACACAGAGAAGGAATTCAGAAGCCTATCAGAGAACTTTAACAAAGAGTTTGAAATAATAAAAAACCCCATAAATTCTAGAGCTTAATAATTCAATTGACAATCTGATAGATGCATCAGAGTCTCTCAACAGCAGAAATGACCAAGCAGAAGAAAGAATTAGTGATTTTGAAGATAGGCTATTTGAAAAGACATATTCAGAGATAAAAGAGAATAAATAAGAATGAAGCATGCCTACAAGATCTAGAAAATAGCCTCAAAAGAGCAAATGTAAGAGTTATTGGCCTTAAAGAAGAGGTAGAAAGAGAGTTTGGTGTTAGGAGTTTATTCAAAGAAATGATAACAGTGAACTTTCCTAAGCTAGGGAGATATTTCAATATTCAGGTACAAGCAGGTCATAAAACACCAAGCAGATTTAACCCAAGAAAGATGTAGAGTGGCTAAATGGATTAAAAAACAAGAGCCAACTAACTGTATGTTGTCTGCAAGAACCACACTTCACCTATAAAGACACACATAGGCTGAAAATAAAGGGATTGAAAAAGGCATTTCATGCAAATGGAAACCAAAAAAGAGGAGAGTAGCTATACTTCTATCAGATAAAATAAATTTCAAAAAAAAACTATAAAAAGAGACAGAGAACATAATTATATAATAATAAAGGGGTCAATTCAGCAATAGGTTGTAACAATTCTAAATATATATATGCACCTAACAAAAGAGCACCCAGATATATAAAGCAAATATTATCAGAGCTAAAAAGAGAGATGGACCCTCAGTACAATAATTGTTGGAGACCCCAGTATTCCACTTTCAGCATTGGATAAATCATGCAGACAGAAAGTCAACAATGAAACATTGGATTTAATCTGCGCTAAGACCAAATGGACCCAATAGATATTTATAGAATGTTTCATTCAACAGCTGCAGAATTCACATTCTTCTCAGCTCATGGATCATTCTTAAGTATAATGTTAGGCCACAAAACAAGGCTTAAAAAATGTAAAAATTTGAAATCATGCCAAGTATTTTCTCTGATCACAATAGAATAAAATTAGAAATCAATAACAAGAGGAACATTGGAAAATACACAAGCCTATGGAAATTAAACAATAAGCTCCTGTATGACCAGTGGATCAATGAAGAAATTAAGAAGGAAATTTAAAAATTTCTTGAAACAAATGAAAATGAAAACACAACATATCAAAACCTACAGGATACAACAAAAGCAGCACAAAGAGGAAAGTTTATAGCAGTAAGTGCCCACATCAAAAAAGTAGAAACGCTTTAAATGAACAACCTAATGATGCATTTCAAAGAATTAGAAAATCAAGAGCAAACCAAGCTCAATATTAGTAGAAGAAAAGAAAAAAGAAATATCAGAGCAGAAATAATGAAATTGACACCAAAAAAATACAAAATATCAATGAAACAAAAAGTTGGTTTTTGAAAAGATAAACAAAATTGACACACTGTTAGCCAGACTAACTAGGAAAAAAGAAAGAATACCCAAATAAATAAAATCAGAGATGAAAAAGGAGATATTAAAACAGATACTTCAGAAATACAAAGGATCATTAGAGATTACTATGAGCAACTATATGCCAACAAATTGGAAAATCTTGAGGAAATGGATAAATTCCTAGACACATACAACCTACCAAACCAGGAAGAAATCCAAAACCTGAATAAACCAATAATAAGTAATGAGATAAAAGCTGTAATAAAAAGTCTCCTATCAAAGAAAAGCCCAGGACCTGATGGTTTCACTGATGAATTTTACCAAGCCTTGAAAGGAGAAGTAATACCAGTCCTTCTTAAACTATTCAAAAAAATCAAGGAGGAATGGATACTCCCAAACTCTTTTTATTACAGCTTTTATCTCATTACTTATTATTGGTTTATTCAGGTTTTGGATTTCTTCCTGGTTTCGTAGGTTGTATGTGTCTAGGAATTTATCCATTTCTTCAAGATTTTCCAATTCTACAAAGCCTGTATCATCCTGATATAAAAACCAGACAAGGACACAACAACAACAACAACAAAAAGAAAAGTATAGGTCAGTGTCTCTGGTGAACACAGATGTACACATCTCAACAAAATACTAGCAAATAGAATTCAACAACACATTAAATTATTATTCATCATGATCAAGTGGGATTCATCCCAGAGATTCAAGAATGATTCAACATATGCAAACCAATCAATGTGATATAACATATCAACAGAACGAAGGGAAAAAAATCATATGATATTTCAATTGATGCTGAAAAAGCATTCCATAAAATTCAACATCCCTTCATTATAAAAACTCTCAAAACACTAGGTATAGAAGGAACTTACCTCAACATCATAAAAGCCATATATAACAGACACACAGCTAATATCGTACTAAATGGGGAAATACTGAGAGCTCTGAGATCTGGAACAAGAAAATGATACCCACTTTCACCACTGTTGATAAATATTGTACTAGAAATTCTAGCTGTGCAATCAGACAGGAGAAAGAACAAAAGGCATCTAAATTGAAAGGAAGAAGTCAAATTATCCTTGTTTGTAGATGATATTATCTTATATCTAAAGAAATCTAAAGACTCCATCCAAAAATTATTAGAACTGATAAACCAATTCAATAAATTTGCAGGATACAAAATAAGTACACAAAAATCAGTAGCATTTTCATATACCAACGGCAAACAATCTCAAAAAGAAGCCAAGAAAGTAATCCCATTTACAAGAGCTACAAATAAAATAAAATACCAAGGAATTAACTTAGCCAAAGAAGTGAAATATTTCTATAATAAAAACTATAAAACATTGATAAAAGAAATTGAAGAGGACACAAAAAATGTAGATATTCCATGCTTATGGATTGAAAGAACCAACATTGTTAAAATGTCCATACTGCCCAAAGCAATCTACAGATTCAGTGCAATCCCCATCAAAACAGCAATGATCTTCTTCACAGAAATAGAAAAAACAATCCTAAAGTTTATACAGAACCACAAAGACCCAGAATAGCCAAAGCCATCCTAAGCAGAAATAACAAAACTGGAGTAATCACATTACCTCACTTCAAATTATACTACAGATCTGTAGTAACCAAAACATCATAGTACTGGCATAAAAACAGATCCATAGACCAATGGAACACAATATAGAACCTAGAAAGAAATCCGCACAGCTACAGTGAACCTATCTTCGACAAAGGTGAGAGAACATACAATGGGGGAGGATAGTCTTTCAAATAAATGGTTCTGGGAAAACGGGATATCCATTTGCAGAAGAATGAAACTAGACCTTTATCTCTTGCCATATACAAAAATCAAATCAAAATGAATCTAGGACTTAAGGACCTGAAACTATGAAACTAGTAAATGAAAACATTGCCGAAACACTTCAGGACATTGATCTGGACAAAGACTTCTTGAGCAATACCCCTAGAGCACAGGCAATCAAAGCGAAATTGTACAAATGGGATCACATTAAGCTAAAAAGCTTCTGCACAGTGAAGGAAACAATCAACAAGGTAAAGAGACAACCCACAGAATAGAAGAAAATATTTGCAAACCATCTGACCAGAGATTAATAGTTAGAATATATAAGAAACTACTCAGCCACAAAAAAACAATGGCGATATAGCACCTCTTGTATTATCTTGGATAGAGCTGGAACCCATTCTACTAAGTGAAGTATCACAAGAATGGAAAAACAAGCACCACATGTACTCACCATCAAATTGGTTTTAATTGATCAACAGTTAAGTGCACATATAGTAATAACATTCATCTGGTGTCGGGCAGATGGGGGGGGAGGATGGGTATATACACACCTAATGCATGCAGTGCACACCACCTGGGGGATGGCCATGCTTAAAGCTCTGATTCTAGTGGGGCAAAGGCAATATACATAACCTAAACATTTTTACCCCCATAATATGCTGAAATAAAAAAAAAAAAAAGAAACTCCAACAACGAGATAGGAAAAAAATCAAACAATCTGATTAAAAAGTTGGCAAAGGATCTGAGTAGATATTTCTCAAAAGACATACAAATGGCCAACAGCCATATGAAGAACTGCTCAACATCATTAGTCAGAAAAATGCAAATCAAAACTACAATGAGATATCATCTCACCCCAGTTAAAATGGCTTTTATCAAAAAAGACAGGCAAGGATGTGGAGAAAGGAGAACTCTTGTACACTGTTGATAGAAGGTAAAGTAGTGGAACCACTATGGAAAACAGTCTGGAGGTTCCTCAAAAAACTAAAAATGAAACTACTATATGACCCAGCAATCCCACTTCTGGGTATATATCCAAATGATGAGAATTCAGTGTGTTGAATTCAGTGCACTCCCATGTTTATTGCAGCACTGTTCACAATATCCAAGATAATGAATCAACCTAGGTGCCCATCAATAGATGAATGCATAAGGAAGTTGTGGTGCATATACATAATGGAATATTATATAGCCACAAAAAGAATGAAATCCTGCCATTTTCAGCAACATGGTTGGAACTGGAGAACATTATGTTGAGTGAAATAAGCCAACACAGAAAGACAAATCTCACATGTTCTTACTGGTATATGGGAAGTAAATATTAAAAACAATTAATCTCATGAATATAGAGAGTAGAATGGTAGGTACCAGAGCCTGGGAAGGGTACTGGGGAAGGGGGAAGAAAGTGGGGATGGTTAATGGATACAAAAATATAGTTAGCTAGAATGAACAATGTCTGATAGCACAACAAAGCTACTGTAATCAATAATAAGTTAGGGTATACTTTAAAATAACTAAAAGAGTAGAATTGGAATGTTCCTAACCCAAAGAAAAGTTAAATGCCTGAGGTGATGGATATCCCAATTACCCTGATTTGATTAATTCACATTGTATGCCTGTCTCAAAACATCACATGTACCCTATAAAGATATACAACTATTGTGTACCTATAATGATTAAAATATATATATTAATATCTAAATGGTCAACCCACACAGCTTCAATATTAACAAATTATTATGAGAGTTAGTAATAATAGTTTGATAATAATAGTTATCACATTTTTGTTTTCACACTTTTATACTTTGAGTTCAGCACTAAACTAAACATGAAATTTTTAGGGAACTAGAGAAAAAGAGAGACTGATTTAGAGACAAGACGTGCAAAACAAAAGAAGGAAAATACAATTGTAGAGTAAAAAGTACTGTTTTTATTTGAAAGTCTCCACACATACTGAAGACCAGGACTCAGTGAGGACAAAAATATCTGCTTTTCTCATTTATCTCCCTTTATTCTTAAAACTATTCATCTCCTACTGTTAGATCCAGCAGGCTATTTGAAGAGCTATTATTGTGCTCTGACCTTGGAAGAAAAGGATACATTTTGTGCTTTAGTGCAATATTTATTTTATTTAGTTGACAAAAACTTACAGGGAACTTACTCAGTGCTGGTTACTATTTTGAGAGCTTTATATATCATTTAATCCTCATAGTCATTCTGTGAGGTAGGTGGAATTATTATCCCACTTTTTCAGATGAGAAAACTGAGGCACAAAGAGGATGAATAACTTGAACAAGTTCACCCAGTGGTATGCTCCCAAACCAGAATCTCAAACTTCAGGCTTTTTTGCCTCTCAGTATTGCATTCATTCAGACTTACTTGAGTTGTATTAGTTCAAAGGGCTGCAAATTGCAATTAGAAAATGACAATTTGTGATTTTTTCATTTATCAAGGAAAAAAATTTAAATGTAGTAAAAGCTAGATATACAGTCATGTATCATTTAATGACAGGGATATGTTCTGAGACATATGTCCTTAAGCAATTTCATTGTTGTGTAGACATCATGTTGTGTACTTGCACAAACCTTGATGGTATAGCCTATTACACACCCAGCCTATATGGTATAGTCCATTGCCCCTAGGCTACAAACCTTTACAGCATGTTACTAAATACTGTAGGCAATGGTAACATGATGGTAAGTATTGTGTATCTAAACATAGAAAAGCTACAGTAAAATATGGTACTGTAATTTTATGGGACCACCATTATATATACAGTCCATTGTTGACCAAAATGTTACGTGGTGCATGATTGTATATAAATTATAGAACATGATGTTTCAGAAATTTTTAGGTGTAAAGTATTTTCTTTAAAATTTGGGAAAATGTCTTAGATTGCCTGAGCTGACAAAAGCTCAGGAAAGTCTAATCTATGCAAACTTTTCTCTTTGAAATTTCAGCAATTCTGTGCTTACCATTCTACAGAATGAACATTATTTGCCCCAGAATTTGGTATTCCTAAATGGTTATGAGCTGGCCCTTCCTTTTGAACAATTTCATGTATTCTCTTAGATGGGTTTATGTGAATTCTATAATATGTGTGATTTTGATACACATGAATAGTGTTGCATAAGTATTTTTATGTGAATGTTAATCTATATTCTCAGGCAAAGAGAATGCAAGTGTGCTTAATTTTGTATCTCCTTGCATTTCTCCCAGAGATCTATAGATAGGTATATAGATAGACACTTAAAATATTCTACATTAGTTTGGAAAATTGGCACTTAGACAATTTCTGTGTGCCTGTAATCTTCAAACTATGGGTATCTTCTTTAAAACATTGCAATTCACAGAGAGCTTTGCATTTAAATGTGGAGAGAATGATAAAAAAGTTTGCTTTTCTTCAGTCCTATTCTTTATCTAATGTTTTTGAGCCAAGTCATTTCAACATTTATTTCAACGCAACTTTCAAGGAAGTTTCTGATGAGTGTGTAGGGGGTACAGGGTGTGGGGAGAGGAGTGCAGTTCATGGATCCACAGAAGATGATTCAGTACAATAGCCAGTAAGTAATACCGGGAACACCTGAAAATTGAAATATATTAGGCCAAGGAAGACATTTTTTCCCCTAGAAAACCTCTGAAGTGGCATTTTTCCCAACCTTCAAGGTAGAATAAATCCTCAATATGATAATAACCAAGAACTGCAAATAAATATCAAGAAGTATTTGCTGACTAAACATCTAGCTTTTAGAACATGTGGTAACTTTTTCTTGTTATTATTGCTTTAGGATAATAGTGAAAAATATTTCAAATATATATTTATAATAGATACAATATGAAAAATACCTCAGTTTAGTTACCTTAATAGTAAGCTTCTCCCCCAAACCCCAAACAACCCTTTGGGTTTTACTCCTGCAGGAATTGGCTGGAACAAAGGGGGATATGCTGTGGTGGAAAGGGAAAGTCCTTTTACCTAGGAAGTCCTGATTACATGGGAAGAGGAAGTGCAAGAAAAGCCCACTCCTTCCCACCTAGGGAATTATAGGAAGAAAGGCGATGGGGAAAACAAGTAGTTCAGGATTCAATGTCCTCTCCTGAAGTCGTCAACACCAACTGGTACTTGAGTGACTTGAGAAATATTCAGTTATGTAGGAAAGAGCCAAAAATATTGGACTGTTGGAACATATTCTGGGGATACTGGAAAAAATTACAACATAAGACAAATCTGAGTTTGCCACCACTCTCAACATTGAGTGGTGTTGGCCTCCTAATATACAAAGTTTTGACCCAAGGAATGGAGAGGAGCAGAATTACAATATATTATCCCTGGCAGGTAGATTTGGGGGAAGAGTGGTCTAACAAAGGCATTAATAACAGATGAAGTACTGAGAATCTCTAACTATAGTGAATAAATCCCATTTGGATACTTGATTTTTTTATTAAAAAACTCACTCTTTCATCTTACACTCAAGGCATTGATACAGACACATGAAATAATTTTATTTTTAAATTTTATCAGCTAGCTTTTCTTGGTGATAATTTTCTCTCAAGGAGCAATTTGACATTTTTAGGGGTGCTTTTGTTATTTGCTGCCATGGGCTACAGTTTATTCTGCCACAGTGATAATTAACTACATACTACTCCAATGGATTAAAAGAATGAATGCATCTTTGAAGTATCCAAGTTGCAAATAGGAACTGAATTACTAAGATATGAATGTGAATTTTTATAATATTATATTACGGTAGAAATCTCAAAATTCTTTTTCCTGTCATGCCAAAGCTCATTTTATTGCTAACAGGATTTTAGAGGCCAGTCACAAGAAGAGTGATCAGTGCCTGGGGGGACTGAAGTAACTGGCTATAGTAGTAGGTGATGGCAGTTATTATAAAGGGGGTCTTCAGGTAGAAAACAGATGGAGGAGGTCTTAGTATGTTTGTAGGGAATTTCATGGAGGATAAATGGCACAGAGCCATCCACGGGGACTGGGATTTGCTATCGGGGCTCCAGCTCTTAGAAATTCTTAAGGAACAAGAATTTCAGTGTCACAGGAACTGGGGCACCAGGTAATAAGGAACTAAGACATGAGATCAAAGATCCAATTGCTAGAATAAAAAAAATAAAGTCCCTTTCTTAACACCAAGGTAAAAGATCAGAATGGAATCAAGATTAAAAATCAGAAATTCAGCACGTTTGGCTCCCCACACTTTCCCAAATAGGGGGAAGATTTATCTCAGAGTTGGGTGAAATGTAGAGTTGATATGGAATGGCAGTTTTTCTGAGTTAAAGGGATCTAGGGGCTGGAAGTTGGAAGTATATTTTCTTGCCAAATATCGCTCTCCTTCTCTTTCATCCATTTTAAAGCATCATCAGATGAACATTGAAATATTTTTCATTTTGTTTGGTAAATGTTTTCTTTTTACTTGGTTTACATAAAGATTAATTTGATAAAAAGTAAAGTTTTACTTCATAAAATATGTTCAGAATATCTAGCAAAATAAAAGGTATGTATGGGCATACCGAATTTTATTTTGTTTTGCTTGATTGCACTTCACAGATATTGCATTTTTTACAAACTGATGGTTTGTGGTACCATTTTTCTAATAGCATGTACTCATTTTGTGTCTCTGTGTCACATTTTGGTTATTCTTCCAATATTTCAAACTTTTAAAATTAATATTGTATCTGTCATGGTGATCTATGATCACTGATTATTGCTGTTAATATCATATTTAGTAATTGTCTTGGTGTGCAGTGAACCTCACTCATATAAGATGATGAACTTAATCAATAAATGTTCCGTGACTGACTACTCCATGGACTAGCCATTCACTATCTCTCTTCCTCTTCTCAGGTCTCTCTATTCCCTGAGCACAATCATATTGAAATTAGGCCAATTAATAACCCTACAATGGCCTTCCTTTCAAGTGAAAGGAAGTGTTTCACTGTCTCTCACTTGAAATCAAAAGCTAAAAATGATTAAACTTAGAGAGGAGGGCATGTCCAGTGCTGAGACAGGTTGAAAGCTATGCCTCTTGAGGCAAACAGTTATCCAAATTGTGAGTGCAAAGGAAAAGTTCTTGAAGAAAATAAAAAGTGCTACTCCAGTGAACACATGAACAATAAGAAAGAAAAACAGCCATATTTTTGATATGGAGAAAGTTTTCATGGTCTGGATAAAAGATCAAACCAGCCACGACATTCCCTTAAGCCAAAGCCCCTAATCCAGAGTTTAGGTTCTAACTTTCTTCAATTCTGTAAAGACAGGTGAGGAAGCTAAGAAGAAGAGTTGGAAGCTAGCAAAGGTTGGTTCATTCATGAAGTTTAAAGACAGAAGCCATTTCCATAACGAGAAAGTGCAAGGTGAAGCAGCATGTACTATTTTGGAAGCCACAGCAAGTTATCCAGGAGATCTAGCTAAGGTAATCGAAGAAGACAGCTACCTTAAACAACAGATTTTCACTGTAGATGAAACAGCCTTCTATTAGAAGAAGATGCCATATTGGACTTTCATAGCTAGAGAGGAGAAGTCAATGCCTGGCTTCGAAGCTTCAAAGGACAGGCTGACTCTCTTCTTAGGGGATAATGCAGCTGGTGACATTAACTTGAAGACTATTCTCACTTACCATTTTGAAAATCCTAGGGTTTTTAAGAATTATGCTAGATCTACTCTGCCTGTGCTCTTAAATGGAACAACAAAGCCTGGATGACAGCACATGTGTGTATAGGATAGTTTACTGAATATTTTAAGCCCACTGTTGAGATCTACTCCTCAGAAAAAAGATTCCTTTTAAAATATTACTGTTCATTGACAATGCACCTGGTCACCCAAGAGCTCTGATAGAGATGTATAGGAGATTAATATCTTCATGCTTACTAACACATCCATTCTTCAGCCCACGGATCAATTTTGGCTTTCAAGACTTATTACTTAAGAAATACATTTTGTAAGACTATCTCTGCCATAAATAGTGATTCCTCTGATGGATCTGGGTAAATTAAATTGAAAATCTGAAAAGAATTCATCATTCTAGATTTCACTGTGAACATTCATGATGTGTAGGAGGAGGTGAGATATCAAAATTAATAAGAGTTTGAAAAAAGTTCATTCCAAACTTCATGGATGACTTTGAGGGGTTCAAGACTACAGTGAAGGAAGTAACTTCAGAAGTGGTGTGAAAACTGCAAGAGACCTAGAATTAGAAGTGGAGCGTAAAGATGTGACTGAATTGTTGCCATTTCATGATAAAACCCTAAGGGATGAGGAGTTGCTTCTATGGATAAACAAAGAAAGTAGTTTCTCGGCATGGAATGTACTACTGAGGAAGTAGCTATGAACATTGTTGAAATGACAACAAATGATTTACAATATTCCATATGCTTAGTTGATACAGCAGCGTCAGGGTTTGAAAAGATTGACTCCAATTTTGAAAGAAGTTCTACCGAGTAAAACACTATCAAACAGCATCGCATGCTACAGAGAAGTCTTTCATGAAAGGAAGAGTCAATCAATGTGGCAAACTTTATTGTTGTTTTATTTTCAGAAATTATCACAGTCACCTCAGCCTTCAGCAATCACCACCCTGATCAGTCAGCAGCCATTGACATCAAGGTAACACCCTCCACCAGCAAAAAGATTATTACTCACTGAAGGTTGATATGATTGTCAGCATTTTTTTTAGCAATAAAACGTTTTAATTAATGAAGAAACATTGTTTCTTTAGACATAATGCTATTTCATAATTAATATACTATAGTATAGTGTAAATGCAATTTTTATATGCACTGAGAAACCAAAAGATTCATGTGACTCACTTTATTGTGATATTCACTTTATTGCAGTGGTCTGGTGCTGAACCCTCATATCACCAAGGTATGCCTATACTCTTTAACCCCAAAAGTTCACCGTAATAGGAAAAAAAACCAGATGTGGATGTATATATACACACGCTTCACATAAGTATATGCTTATACATGCATAAATCTTTTTTTTTCCTGGAAGGAAACCCAGGAAATTATTAAAAATCATAGTTTATTAGGAGAGAGAACTGTGAAAGAGAAGAGGATGTACCTTTTACTTTTACTAAGCTTGACCATGTTCTACTTTCTAAAAACATCAACAAGTAGTTATTTGATCAAAGAGATTATGGTTATAGTTTGTGTTTTCCAATAATCTCTCATTTCTTTTTCTCATCTGCCCCCTGACATTTTTCTCCTGGTATAGAGAGCATATAAGAAAATTTTCTTAAAGAAAATTTTGTAGAAAAAGATTAATTTTCCTTCATAAAGTATGAGTTTGTTTTCATAAATCAAGCATATGGAAAAATTGAACCAAGCTATTGCTGTAAGTTATGCGCTGAATTACCAGCCTCTGATCATTTTGGTATATTTTGTACCAGAAAAGACACAACTATGCAGTTGTTTATTAAACTGTAATCTGGCTTGTGGCCTGGGTTTTATATTCCTCTAAGATCTATAAATAAGAAAAAAGCCTAGATATATTCCAGAATATATAAAATGCAATCCAGTTAATTTGGTGTTTTATATAAATTTTATCTGTATTTATAGTGATGACCTTATATAACCCATAAATACAACAAAGAAAATCAAGATGAAGGCAGCTGCATTCATATTCTTGGTGAATGTTCACATAGAAAGAAAATAGCTGTTTTTGCCCTGAATCTTAGATGCCAAGTTGATATCAGTAATTTAGAGCCATTATTGGACAAAAATGTCCCTCACCATGACTGGTCTGCTGAACCCAGTATGTCTTCTCAATTCTACACGCTCAGAGGCTGAACTCTATTCTAAGGGGTAATTTTGACTTGGTCATTGTCACATAATGTGGGTAGTACTGTACATGACCGCACTTCCTGGAGGTAATGGCACAGCTGGGCTGCCAATTGGGCTTAGAAGAATGACGTCAAGTTTATTTTGCTGCCAGCAATACTGGGAGGCCAAAACTTGCTTTGGCTGGAGAGCTGATTGAACAGTAATATGTATTTTGTTGTTATATAGCACTTGCTTGTAAAAAAATCTTAGAATGCTTTTGCAAGCATTAATGGAGGCTAGTAACATTCCTCTTAGGTTGATAGGTGTTATTAAATGGTATGCATTTTAGATATTTGGTATTTTCTTATTTACAGTAATATGTAGAATAGGATGAATAGGCTATGGTTAAATGACAGAGCTGACTACAGAAGGAAGTAGTTTGGATTCCTTTTATTGGCTGTGATCACCAAATATTCTCTTTGAAGTGGGAAGAGAGCATGCTCCTACACAGATGTGATGTTACATTTTAAGCTCGAGAGCAGACTCCTTTTTTGTGTTTTCTTAGCTCTTGATTCTCTTCTCAAGAATGAGATTATTTTAATAGCATTTCTATGTACATTCCTCATTCTCTTTATGCTTTTCTTGGCATATCATCAACACTGCATACATTAAATAGGCCTAAAGATGAAATATAATATGCTTCCATGGAAATAGAAGGTGCTGTTTGTGCACACTACTGCTGTGGCCTTTTGAAGGCCCTCTGGCCCAGAAAAGGAATAAAAACAGAATTGTTATCCCCACTTCACATGACAGATAAAACCATATAGGACTTGACCTACTCTTAGGATGTTAATATTTATAAAAGCAAAAAAATGGCTTTGTTTTACCATTTTCAATAATGGTAATAATATCACAGTCTTTATTATTGGGCAATATCAAAGTTTGAAAATAAATGTGTTTATTTTTCATACTTTGTAGCTGTCTTTTGTCATGTTATACCTGTTTTTCTTCCAGTTTTGGGGGCATTTCTCTTTGCACATATAATTAATAGATTTAGGTTCAGGACTCTTTTTTAAAAAAACACTCCTTATTTTAAATTTTTGTCATATGTAAATCTGGGATATATGCAAATAATTTATAAACTAGTATATAATTATTAACATAATTTGAATGATTTTTCTGTGTTAGAGCTGGACTATTAATGTAGCCTATTCTGATATTCTAAAACAAAATTATCATGAATACTGGTAGTTTGATTAAACTTGCAGATGGATTTGAATCTTTAAATGTATTATTAACCATAATACTCAAAAAGAGAATTTTATATAATTGATATTTTACAGTCAAAAACATCTAACAGAGAAATGATGAGTTTACCAATTTTAAGGCATTTTCTTTTTATGGCTATATACAATAGCAGTTTGACGGAACAGATGTAGATATATGTTGTCTGATAGGACAGAAATCAGAGATGGTTTCAAAAATAAGAAATAAAACACCTCATCAATTCTACTTCATTTTTTTATTAAGAAACTTTCCTAATATATTCTCACTTTGAGGCTTCTAAAAAATTGTCCAAAGAATTAAACACAGCACTCTGTAAACAGATCAAAGTCTTGAGTGTCTAATGAAAACTTAAAAGTCCCATAGTGTTCATGTGGAAAAATTAATACTTTTCTCAGGGATTTCCCTTTGAGTTAATGGAAGCTTTCTATTGGGACAACAGGTTAAACATTCAATTTTTCTTATCTTTTAAATTTTGTACCATAAAGCTATTCTGTTTTATAAACACAATGATTGTATAGTAACATTATTTACTCCCTTATTTTAATATCCACTAAAATATGGATTTATATTGGCTTTTAAATTTATTATATTTTTAATGGAATTTGATATATTTTGAAGAAATATATCAAATTAAAAAGCCATATAAATACATACCCTTTATTTCTAGCATTTTTTTAGTATACATGAAAATCTGTAACAGTATAACTTGATTTCATGTTTATATTAAATAGGTATATGTCAGCTAAATATTAATATATCAAAGTTTCCTAAGGTAAGTGCTCACCTCAGGCTCTGAAGAAAAATCATTTGAAAATACCCTGTCCATGCTCCCTATCCCTACAGATGGATAATTTAGGAAATTTAATTTCTATAAAATCTCTGAGTATCTTACAATGGGAAATACATGGATGCTAATGGACAGATCAACCTGCACGAAACAGAATAAACAATAAGGCAATTAACTTTTTTTCCTCAATTTGACCTATCTCTGATGGTTACTTTGGGTTAGGGTCTCATCCATGGGCAAAATCATCTGAGAAGATGGCAGCTGCCATTTGAGCCCACTGATTAGAAGTAATATTGATTAGAAGAGGAATGCTGAGAGACAAGACAATGTCTACTCTACATAGCTCTCATTTAATAAGCATGTATGTGTGTTGTGTCAGAGACAGTGCTGGACACTTAATAAGTATTCGTTCTCAAAAGGAGAAAAGAAACACACTGATCAGGGAATATCTGATATAACGGTTTAGGTAAATTAGATGTACAGGCAGAAATATTTCAGTTCTGTTTCAGAGGACAGGGATCTATGAGTCACTTATTTAGTTTGCTACAAATTATGATCTACCAAAGAGTATGATTTATAAATGTGAAATGATATTTATGTTAAATCCTGGGAAAGTTTGTTTCTGAAATCCACTTATGTTGTTCTTTAATGCCGGCCTGAAGGAATCCACTGGTATCTTCTTTGTTTGTTTGTTTATGGGATGTGGGTACCATGCTTCCTAGTTCTGAATCCTCATTTATTCTAAGATTTTTTATGGATTTTAATTGTTTTGCTTCCACTTCAGATTTCACAAACTTAAAACACACACACATGATCACACATATATAAATCTCATGGCTGTTCTCAATGGTGCATCAGAAGGGGAAAAAATAATCATAAAATTTGAAGTTTCTTCCTGTTATAATATGAAATATCTATTTTATAAGCAAAGTCCATGGCTGGAATATTGTATACCGAGAGAAATGACATAATTTTGTGAATAAGCCTGAACCTCAGGACATTTTATTCTAGAGCTATATTTTATTATCTATATAAATATGTAAAATAAATTATATAATAAATTTTGTTATCTGAAGTCTAGTGATATATTCATGATTACTCATACAAATCCTCCTTTTTCATAGATATAACCACTAAGTTGGCAAGGCTAGGGTGAGAGATGAAATAATACCATTTAAACTCTTTTTCATTTTTTTTAAAAAAGGTTTTAAATAAACACATTCATTCCTCTGTAGTTGCTTTTACCAAACCTACACAATTTCAGAACTGCTGTTGGGATGCTGTTCAGTAGCTATAACAAAAGAACATTATGTAGAGAGGAAAGATACATGTGTTTCTTCAAAATTGGTTGTGAGAATGAGGCAGAATTTTGGGGTAACTAGGGTCAGATGGGTTTTATGCTATGATTTGTTACAAAAATAAAACTTTTTCTGACTTGCACGTAGGTGTAAGAATTTCTCAACCTTGTCTTATGCCTCTGGTAAGAAATGGAGAGACTTATGAGAAAATAAGTTGTTGGAATCATGTCTCCAAGTGTAAAGGTTAATATAATTTGTGAGATTACTGAAATTAACAAAAGTAAAACATGATAGAGGGGCTCAATTTACTTGCGTACTTGTGTAAGTACAATGCAAGGTGTTTGTTGTTTTTTAATACAGACAAGACAACAAGATAATTCTCTCATGTCAAAAGCAATGTGTAAACTTTCATCACAATGGTTAACATACTTTTTCACATACCTTTAGACACTGTCATGATAAATCCCAGAGAGATCATTTCTGCCAAATGCTGTTTATGCAACACTGTTGCTTTGACTGCTGTAGGCCTATTGGTCTGGGTGTTCTATCTTTCTGAACTTTTAGGGTCTGTCCTGCGGCCTCTTCTCATCCAACCCTTGATCTTCAGCCACAGCTATCCAGTGGAGCAAGAAAGAAATGATGACAAGGCTGCTTCTACTACATTACTGGAGTTTAGCTTGGAGTCACTTCTTGTCTGGACCTTCTTGAATGCCCCTTACTGTCACAACCAAAAATCAATTAATACTCATAACCTTTTCTTCTATTACAAGGTCTGAGAGACACTACCCCAGTAACTTTGGTATTTACTTACAAATTCTTAAGGCAATTTGGCTTTACTCTTCCTTCTCCCTGCTAGGATGATTTCTCTCTATATTTTCATCCTGGCAAGATTTCCTGTGCTGGGTTTACAGATTTAACAATTTCTTTTTTGAGGACTTTCACTGTGGTTAGAGGAAGCTTATGTTACCTTACAATTAAAGGATTTTTCTTAGAGTATTTTCTCTGGGTTTTTGTTTAATGTAGGAATACTTGTTGAAAATATGGCCAAAAGCTAGTGGGATACAGAAAATACAAATGTGTGTGTGTGTGTGTGTGTGTGTGTGTGTGTATCTTTCTAGTATTGTTGGTAATTAGCATATTGTTATCATTCTTTTCTTTACTCTGTGTGCACTCTTGTTACCTGCTTCTCTTTCTGGTGATTTCCTTTCTAGGGAGAAACTAACTTTCTAAAAAAATTATATTACATAGAAATTAAATATATATATATATATATATGTGTAGTGTAACTATTACTTATTTCCTGGAAGCAGGAATAAATAAAGGTGGTAGGGACACAGTCTCTGCTTTTTAGAAGTTCTAGCTTTGGAAGTAAACACATGAATAATTGTACCATAAGAGAATATAATAATATAATAATGATTTAAGAAAAATATAAGTTACTTATTATTTAAGGAATAATGGAAATATTTATTATTTATTATTATCTGACAAAACACACACAAAAGAGCCCAGAATATACAGAGAAGAAAACAAACAAAAAATATTCTCTCAAACCAGAAAACAGTGTTGTTTAGCTAGAAAGTTAAAAGCTTAAAAGGAGAATGCCTGAAGCCTAAATGATTAAAAAGCAAAGGAAGAGTTAAAATGATCTTTTTCTCCAAATCTTGGTACATGGATACTAGAACAATCCATAACCATCATTTGAACTTCAAAAGAGGCATGTGTGGTTTAAGAAAAAAGAAAACCTGCTTTGCTTCTAATGTGGTTGGTGAAACTTGTTATGCCAATATATGGTAAATGTAGGAACACATATAATTGGGTCAAATTTGAACAAGCTAATAATTAATAGATTTTTTTATTATTTGTAAGAAAAATTGACATATGTGTGAGACTGAGGCTGATCTGAGGTTTAAATCAATGCTTTTGGTGTTGTATGCATATATGATCATCTTACCTTTCCAAAACACGTACATCCATTGGTATTACTGCATATGTCTTGTCAGGTCTGTTGTGATACAAAAAAAAAAAAAAAAAGATTTACTCTCATTGTGAGGTGGGAATTGATGCTCAGCTAAAATGCTACATTTACATTATGTCAGAGATACAGGAAAACAATTTGAAATTAGTGCTCTCCTTTGTTTATTCCTAGCCATCTGTGGTGACCTTACAAAATACAAGCCCCAGGGTCACCTATATCCATTAATAATCTTACTATTATACTGTTTTATTCTCTGTATCTCTATACTTATCTTTCCTTTCTTTTTAGTCTCCCAATCCTTCCCATTATTCCCCACAACCATATTACCATGAAAACAAACCCGACCTCCTTAAGAAATACCACCCTCCCCCCTTATTTTTCCATTAACTGAAAGATAGCTCTCTCTCTTGCCACCATTTGGAGTAGAATCTTTTCATGGTTCCCATCCTCTAAGAATCATGAGTCTAGGCACGGTGGCTTATGCCTGTAATCCTAGCACTCTGGGAGGCCGAGGCGGGCAAATCGCTCAAGGTCAGGAGTTCAAAACCAGCCTGAGCAAGAGCGAGACCCCATCTCTACTAAAAATAGAAAGAAATTA
>CAUYRT010087296.1:0-12840 GCA_963574885.1 Lepilemur ruficaudatus | reverse complement strand
TCCATTAAGTCGCTCTGTAGGACCATGTATCCCCATTGCTTATTTCTCACTTATAAGTAAAAACATGCAGTATCTGATTTTTTGTTCCTGGATTACTTCACTTAGAATAACAGCCTCCAGTGTCATGCAAGTTTTTTTTTTTTAATTGAATTCTTCACTCTTAAGTTCAATTTGGTTTCTATGTCTCAAAATTAACTTCTCTTCCTGACTGCCCTGTTTTCAATTAATGGGTCCAAAACTTTCATGGAATAGAATTGTTTCAAGCTCCTATCCCTAATTCAATCACTTGGTAAGAAGAATGGGGTCACTTGTAACGTTTTAAACAAATCAAGATTCACCCACTATAACTAGGGAGGTACCAGGATCCTTTGAAAGCCAGGGACACTAAGAAGATAAATCAAGTATCAGTTAACAAGAAGGTATTTTTAAAATGGCTGTTAGAGAAGCTAATATCCACTTGCCACTAAGAGTCTCCTTCTTCCCAGGAATTCCCAACTCAATTACATATTTATTGATTAATATTTATAAAAGCTAAATTGGTTTTAGTTGTTATAGCAGTAGATTACCTAGAAGAGAGAATATATTGGCTAGTGCACAATAAGAATGGGTTTATCTCATTAAATTTTTATGATCTATTACCACCAAAATAAAGAAACACACATACACACACACACACACACACACACACACACACATACACACGCAACCAAACCATATTCACAGGAATATGCCATGTTAGGGCTCTAGTTGCTACGTTAGGGCTCTAGTTGGTCTGAGTTTGAATGAGGAAACTGGATTTAGAGGTGCAAATAGGAGCAGACAAGATCCTGGTAGAAGTACTAGGAAGACACATAAGAACAATTTGGCTTCCCTTATAATTCTATCTGCGACATTGTTGTTTCCTTCAAAAATAAATCTGAAGGCATTTTCTTTTAAGATATTTTTTCTGTTAAGGCCAACTCTGTTACTTTTCATCTTCACATTTATTCTTTCATTCTCAAGATTGTGTTTTAAGAAAAATTTCTTATTCTCTATATAATTCTTTAACTCAGCCAAACCTGTCAACATCTCTAGCTGGGTATAGTGAGCCATTATTTTTCTATCATTTTCTTTATTATTCTATTTGAGAATGTATTATATCATATAAGTAATATGAGCTCATGGACAACACAAAGACCTGTAAGAATATTTATGTGGATATAGCTTTTTCAGTAATTAAAAGTAAAGAATCAAAGAAAAAAAAAAACAGAAAAACTCATGAGTGAAAAATGATGCATTGAAACTTCCATAGGAAATATTCACATTAAAATAGAGAACGACCTTTTATTGGTTTTGTTCTCTCTCCTACTTCCCTTCTATTTTGGGGGTGTTTTGTTCTTTTTATTTTTATTTATTTATTTTTTTTCTGGGAAAATAATGCATGTACCCAAAGCTTTAGATAGAATTTTGGGAAACAATAAAACACTTCTATTCCAAAAAATAGTGATAGTAAAGACTGCCCACTACTTTGGATTTTTTCTACGTGGTACTAATTACCATGTGAAAACAAAATGTCCATCTGCCACATCTCCAGGCTATTAAAATCTAAAGTATCTGTAGAAGAAATAGCTCTAAGAAAAAGGACCAAAAATATAGATCCTACTGCTCCAGACTTCACATACCTTTGTGTACAAATGAAGGCAATGTACATTAATACCCCAAACTTCCACAGTATTCTCATTTACTTGACTTGTAAGTTGACTTCCTTTTTCTGTGTTTTCCTCTCCAATTTTCCAAATTTCCTTATCTGTTTATCTGTCTCCACAAACCAGCCTGATCTTTGGACACTGTTGTCTTCAGTAAGAGAAGATAGAAGTGAGGGGTATTTCTCTGGGCCAGAGCTTCAGTGAATTGCTGAAGCCAGTGGGTGTTATTTGCACTGAAAATACATCCTAAGTGCCAGCTACCTCATGGTGAAAAGCAGCACCCTCTATCTTTTTGTATTATATTTCATCAAGGGCTGTCCCATGGCAAAGTCGCCTAGCTCCCAAAGATTTGTAGCCCTTATGATCCACAGTCAAAGCCATTTCTCAAGAACCTACAAATGTCAAAGAGATGGCTGGGTCACCACGATATCTGCTGTCACCAACATGCTGTGGTGAGAACTAACACTCCCCTCTGATGTACGGGCCTTGACCCTGGGCTCACTTTGTCTGCCAGACTCCTTTTATGGTGAGCCCTTTCTCGAGGCCCACGCTGCTTCTTTCAGTTTGTTTTCTTTGATATATCCCTAGTATGTCTGATATTTTATCTTTTTCAAGATCATAATTGTAAACAACGAGGCAGTATAACCTTGGCTTCTCATAGCCACAGTTCAAATCCAGCTCAATCTCATTTGTGACCCTGGGTAAATCATTTACTATTCCGAGGCCTCAGTTTTTGTATGTGTATAATGCAGAGTAATACTTTCATCACAGAGTTGTTATGAAGATTGAATATAGTATATTATGCTTCTAACACAGTATCTGGCACATTCTAAGTACTGAATATTGCTATTTTTTTTTTTTTGTTGCCCTAGAAGATTCCCAAATGACAAGGAATATCAGTGATGCAAGAGCACATGAGAGAAGAACAGGGCTGTGTCTGCCCCTCTTCACCAAAAACTTCAGTGCTCTGTACCTGCCAGACAAAATGCCTGCAATATGCTATCACAGTAATCCAATGGCATGAATTACAAGTTAGTTTCAATATTTAACTAAGATTTTAATTCTACTGGAAGATTATATAATAGTCACTATAATGTTGGGTCTATTTAAATGTAGAAATAATTTAAACAATCTTAAACATGCTTAGAATTATATTAAACTTCTTAATTGATTGTTTTGTATCTTCAAAAAATATATGTTGAAATAGCAAAGACTCACAGAAATTAAGAAAATATTAACAATAATTAAATATGTGAACCCACCAAAAGCGCTCCCTATTCCTTCACAACACATATGTGTGCGCACACACACATGCACACACACATGCTTACATTAAACTCCATCCCTCACACACGATCTATTCTTCAAGGCAAGTTAATTATGTTTCAAGAAAACATAGTAATATTTTAACAGCTGCTTTTAAAATTTTTATTAAGATTGTTATTGTATAATTGATTGTGGTTGAGAAATTTGCAGGAATTTGGAAAAAAAAAAAAAAGTAACTGTTTCACCTGCACTCTCTTGTTTGAACACCATAACGTGACAGGTCTGATTTATTTGTACCCATTATATAGGGATTTTTGTGTGTAACTTTTTTATTTTGCTTATCATGAAGTCTTAAAACAATTACCAAAAAACCTGGTAATTCTAGAAATTGACAAAGGGAGTCAGAGAAAGAGAAATTACCAAGAAAAATATACAGGTCATTGTACTGACTGAAGGACTCTTGCAAATATGGAACAATTATGTTTTAGAAACATCTGAAGTATTAGGAAAGTAAAGGATATTCTAGTGAAAACAGAGGCTTTTCTGACAATTCTCTTCATCAGAAGAAGGCTAAGTTTTCTAAAATGTATGTATTTGGCAGCTACTTTCTGGCTGGCCCCCAAAATGAAAAAAGGAATAATCATTTAACTCAAGAGTTATGCTTGATCCTGTTGTCTAGAGATCCTTATCAAAAATAAATTTTTTTCCAATTTTTGATATAAGTATTATAAATCTGATTATATATTTGCCATTAGTTATTCACTCAGTAGCATATGTATTGCACTGCCATGACAATTCAATATGAGTAATATTTCATCCTCAACATTGAACAATATTATTTCTGTACAATTTAATCAACTGCTACAAAACACAAACTTGGGTATACTGTGTTTGACTTTGCTGTGCAAGATTTATTTCTCTTTGAAAATGGAAGTTTAAGAGTTGTTCTTAAACGTTAACTTTTCATTTTTTATCAAAGTATTTTAGCAGTATTCCAGTAAAATGTTAGTATTTTTCTATTTCAGTAACATAAAACTAAAGTTTCATCATATTTGTCTAGTTAATAAGGCTCTATAGAAATATGTAATATTTTCCCCCAATATATTCACAGAAACATATTTGTGCAGCATTGCATTTTAAAATGCACTCAATTGATTTCTCCACAGGGCTTGCTTGTCACAGCGCTTTGTTAACCTCCCACTACAGTACAGTATATCAGACCACTTTGCCTTGCATCATCAATTAGAAAAAAAAAAATAATAACCAAAATAGTTTGCCTTCCAAATTCTTAGCTGCCCCAATGCTGAAAGCCAATGATGTGTAGAAAAGAAAAACCCTCATAACTCCTTGCCTGATAAATGAGTAGGGAGAATTTGACAGATCAGAACGAGATGAAGCAGCCTAAAACATTTGGCACAATGTGCGTCTGGCATACAGAGACTGCCTGTCAAATGCCTATGACTCCATACAGCAGCTAGGGACCCTATGGAGCAGCAGATGGGCCATTAAGGTAGTATTAATGTAGATGCCATCAGTTTTCAGTTCTGACTGGGACATACTCTTTAGAACTATGAGCAGCTGCTGCCATTTATTGTGACAGCTTCCTGCTAACTTTTGCCAACTGGCACAATCTGACTCTTTGTACCTGAGCTATTAAATGTGTGACTTCCACCATTTTATTCCTCCAGAGAATGCTTTTAATAATCCTCTAAAGAAGGAATGAAGCATTTATCACCAAAGTGAATATACATACCATGCAGTTCTATTGTACAAGACTTCTGCCCAGTGTACTTTATAGATCTTATACTAATACATTCTTATTAAAACTGAGCATGGATCTTTTCACATATATGAAAGTGCTAAATTGAAAATGATTGCTCATATTAATTCTAAATCTTTAATGTAATATTGATGTATTTAACTATTAACTAACTAGAATCTTTTATCTTTTGAAATTTTTTTCCTGGATGAGCAAATTTAAAAAAAGTCACATGAAGTATGGTAATAAATTAACAAACCAAAAGTAAATTACTTCATAGCTTTCTAAATATAGGTAAATATTTTTATCTCAAAAGGTTTAGATACACCTGGTGTTCTATTTAATGTGTATAAAGAAATTGTAGGTGTATGAATGGATTTAAAAGCTCTGTATCTGAATACTTCTACTATAGATCATGAACAATGCATTATAAATGATGTTAATTGTGCATTTATCACCTGCAGAATAATTTCAACAGAATATGCAACTAAACTATTGGCACTCTGCTTCGTTTCATCCAGCTAGACTTCGAGGGATATATTGCATCATTTTTGATTATGTCGAACAAGAGAGCTCACAGTACAGCACAGGATACGGTTTGTCAGACAATAAAAACTGCAGCAAGTCATTATAAAAATGGCTGGCAGACATATTCATTATGCTGAGCTAACATCTTTTCTGCTTCAAATATCTGTACAATCTGACCAATAATCCATCCATGAGATTTCTAAACAGATCCCACCCATTCAATACTATATTTCATAGAAAGATCTGTGTGTGTATATACAGGTGCACACACACACGTACAAACGCTAAATCTTAAAGCAACTAAACTTCCTAAATTCATTTTGATATATGAAATAATGAGAATGCATCAAACTGAATGCATAATAAATGAAAATTTCAAAGATTTTGACAGTAATAATACAGCTATTGAACTGCTTCTAAAGATTTAGATATATGAAAGAAATAGTTTAGAAATAATATTTAAGATGCTCAATGTTACATGTAAAGAAATATGTGAAATGAACATACAAATTAGCAAAAAAATAGTCAGGAAATGGCATCTAGATGCCAAGATACCCTAAGCAACTTCCATATTTTCTTCTGTGAGCAAACCTGTGACATCTGACAGAATTTCAGACTCCTTTTACTACCTGTGAGTTTGTATGTATGCGTGTGTGTGTGTGTGTGTGTGTGTGTGTGTGTGTTTTCATATGCATTTACTTGCCTTTGTATATTATTTCTAAAGGAATTGAAGAGTATTTACTTCAGGGCAACTCCAAATCATGAACATTATATTATGGAAATAGACCTAAAGAACAATATTACTGAAAATGAATGTGATTTACAGGAATGCAAAGAAACTGAAATTATTATTATACATTAAAATTTAGAGACTGAATATAAAGCACATGTTAAAGTTTTGATTTACCAGTTTAATTGTAGTAGTTGATATGTTGATCTATTTAGAAAGTTTTTTTGTGTGTGTTTTTTTGGTAACATTTCAGTTTCCAGGTGATATATTTCACTTTACCTAGGATATTACCATACACGTAAGACAACACGAACTTCTTACAAATGTTTAACTAGTAGTGCTCATAGTGATGATTACTTTATAGTAGTTAACTTTTATAAGACTTTCATAGGTTAACAAAGAGAAATTTTGTTCAACTCTGTAAAAACTTGGCAAAATCTAAAATGATTTTCGAAAATTCTTCATTATTTAGTTTGATTTGATATCATTTCTAAATTAAAATTGTCACTATGGTGGCAATACTTTGAAAATAACCAAATAATACATTTGAAAAAAATTAACATCAAAATAAAAGCACTCTTCATATTTATCACCTGTAGCAGTGTTGCCTCAGAGAAGTACTTAACAGGGATTTTGCAGGGAGGAAGTATTCTATTTCTTCACGGAGAAAATCAAAGCTCAGTAGATGTAACCACCACAGTGTCTCTGTTGGATGAAAATGAATAAATCTATAGAAAGAAGACATCTTGGAGACCAATTCCTTCTAAAGAAATTGAAAGTTTTACTGTACTACGTTGATATAATAAATATGGCAACTGATCTCAGAGACTTACAGTATACATGCATTTCAAAGAAAGACTAGATTCAGAAAGAGCTACATGAAGTTTGTATTATTGGTATTACTTTAATGCTTCTGCTTTGGAGTAGTGATTTTGTATTTTAAAATGCATTTTATATATGTTATTTCCAAGCAGAAATCTAAATAAAATATTTTTACAAAAATCAAAGGACATAGGTCATATATATTTTCCAATAAATTATTAAATAATTAATGTGTAAATATAATTATAAATAAGATGATGTCATGATAAGAAATTTTATATTGGCAATCTGGGCCAGAAAAAATGCTAACGTTTTCAAGATTCATGCTGTAAAATGTTTATAGAAGAACTAAAATCAAGTAATTTTAGCTTTCAGGTCCTTCATGTAGGGATAGTTTTGTAAATCACTACAGTATCATATGTAGTAGTAGTGCTATAACATCAAGGACTATATGTAATGTCTATGATTCTCTCCTATTACATTTTTCAAAGACAGAAGTAGTGAAAATGTTTTACTAAAAATCTGTGTACAGAATCTAGAATCTTAGAATCTCTGAGGCATTTCCCACAGAGGAATCATTTGTATTTCTAATCTGCTTCAAACTGCTATTGTCACCATTATGTGTACCAGAAATAAATCATCTTGAGATAAATAAAATTACTCCTTTACACTATATTGGTTTAATAATCGACAAGAACAGAAAAAACTTCATTGCCCATCCTAGATATTTGTAATACATTAAGATTATCTGGTATTTGATTATTTTCTTAATCTGATTAGGCTACTACAACAGAAAACTATAGATTGGATAACGTAAAGAACAAACATTTATTTCTCACAGTTATGGAGGCTGGGAAGTCCAAGATCAAAGTCCCAGCAGATCTGATGTCTGGTGAGGGCACTCTACCTGGTTTTAAAATGATTGTTTTCTTGTTTTATTCTCACATGGCCAAGATACAATATCACCTCTCTCCTGTCTCTTCTCGTAAGGGTGCTAATTTGATTCATGAAAGCTCTACCCTCATGACATAATTACTCCCCCCAAAGACCCCACCTTCTAACATCATCACATCGGGGATTAAGATTTCAACATATAAATTTGGGGAGTATATAAACATTCAGTCCATAACAATTACAAAAAGTAACAAAGTAAGGATCAATAATAAGCAATAGTCAAAATTATGGAATATATCCACAACCCTACCCAATCCATAAATACATATTTGTTGATCAAAAAAGGCCATTTTTAAGAAATAGCTACTTCTCTTTATCAGTGTGCATATTTTGTGAATTTAAAAGTGTATAAATATCCTCTGTGATTCAGTTGAAGTAAACAGAAATAATTGGAAGGGTGACGGCTGAATTATTAGAGATTTACTTAGCAAGAACAGTACACTCTAAGTACAAAAGGTTCTATTGGTAGTGATTTCTCAGAAAATTAATAAGGTTACAATGCTTTTTTTTGCCTTTTAAGCTTCATGGGAACAGTTTATCTAGAAAAGTGTTATTAAAAAGCATACAGGAATCTTAAGTTAGAACAAAATTATACCCATTTGCATGTTCTTTCTTAGCTCTTCACTCTTACTAGATAAGCACAAAAACAAAAAATTCTCTAACATACATAGAAAGAAATTTTCGTTATAAGATTGTTTTCCCTTGAATTCAAAAACTGAACTGTGACTCTATCTTTGTTTCCTTAGGCTTCGAGTGATTTTCTTTCTTCACAAACAACCCAGGGCACATCTAAGCACCAAATGTAGAAAAAGAGAAAAAAAATTAAGATCCAAACCACCCATCTTTCACCAAATTTTATCTTTTCCCATTCTTTCATAATTCATCCTGTAATCTACTTCCTCCTTGAAACCTTTACAAATCATCTTAACTAGTCTTAATTCAACTTACACATTGATTATATACAGAAAGGCCTCTTTACTTTGCCCAGAACCACTCCAGTCTTCCTGTCCCCCAATTTGTGGTATTAGGAAAAAAGTAAACAAGCAAACAAGAAATTAAGTCTGCCTTGAGTTATAATTTTGTTTCTCAGCCTTCCCATTTCATGTTTCTCCTTAGCAAATAAAATCTAAGTGTACCAGAAGTATCTGGAACCTCAAGTATCAGACCCCTGGGTGAAATGTCTACTGTTGTCACTAGCCTATAAGGTTATATTCTTTGTCCACCTAGGTGCTGCTTGCCCAGCTGGCCTTGGAAGGAGAAGAACCTGATGGCACAACCTAATCGGACCTCTTAATCTCTTTGGCGAAAGGCAGCATTCCCATCCTGATTATGCCTCATCTAGACTCATGCTGGAGCTCCTATAATTCTCCCATTTAATCCAGGACAGTCTTATCTATAGCCCCAGAAAGAGAGCCATCCCATAGAAAGATCCTTCCAGTGACTCTCTATATTAGTCATGTTTCTCCTGTGATGATGTCGCCTCTGCCCTCCCCTCTCCACGCACCTTACTGAACGCCCCTTCCCCTCCCTAAATCTTAGATAAGAGGCAGCCTGGTCAACTGTTTTTTCTCAGCAATTCTATTTTTCACAGCTTCTAATAATCCCACCTTAGACCAGAAGAGAAGACATTTCTACTATATTATTCCCTTTCTTTTTGCTATTTTAATTTCCTGGGAAATATCAAATAGTAAACAAGGATATTTTCTTCACGTATTACAAAAATTCTGACACAAACCCCCCAGGCTCAACCTAAATTTCAAAAATGAGAGAATCTGGAAAATTTTCTCTCAAAACAATTGCCTTGACTGCAAAACTAGGGACCAAATATGTAATCCAATTTTTGAATAGCAGCAGTTGACTACCAACTAAGCATTTCTCATTGTGTTTCTTTATAACACATACTTATTAAATATTTTCCTCTAGCCCACTTTCCCATAGTTATGTAGGAACTACAATGTTCTTTGCTAGCAAAACAAGAAGTACAAGGTCTGCATTTCCACCAACTTGATGTAAAGCCTCAAGAGCTTCCTGCAAACCCCCTCTTTTCTTCCCATCCCCTCTATGTTCTTTCAGTTGCTCATATATTACAAGATTTTCTGACTTTTCTTAAGCTTTGATACTACTGCATCTTAAAAGAACTAGGCTGATTGGCAAAGTATGCTTGCCAGTGGCTCAGTCATTCCCACGATGCTTTGGTCTTGAGAGTTGGGAAAACTCTGAGAACTTAAGGGAACCAAACTCAGGAATCCCAAAGTTGGTTGCATTATGCCATTGGTTTAGAGGCTGAACACAGGACCTGTCTGTAGCTGAGTGAACTAGATGCATTTGGGTTTGAATATTTGTCACACACTGAAATGTAAGTCAGCCCTAAATAACCAAAACACTTTATTTTTCTTTTTTTAATAGGAACTTTCTGAAGAAAAAGTGATGTGTAAAACATTTGATATTTAAAACAATAAAGTTTTTATCATAAGAAAAAAATATTTTCCTCTACATATTTGATAACTTGAAAGAAAGTTATGTTTTCTGGAAAGCAAAAGGTAAAAGCACCTTAAATTTTTATATTATGATCATTATACATACAAGATTGGTTTTTTTCTTTCTTTTTCTTTTTCAAATGTCAACTTCTTGAGGGTAGAATATTTTATATGTAGGTTTTTCTTTGGAAATAGTTAGAACAAAAATTAAGGAGAAAAAAATAGATGACATAAGTAATGCAATACAAATTGCTGCCTTTAAAGATAATTCCTGGAAAAGAAATATTAATTGAAATAGCACTTGTATTCTTATTCTGGAATGGGGTGTGCAAAGGGAAGAAGGACAAGAAGAGTGGATAGATGATTCTAGGACCCAGCTAAGTCAATATGTAGGGAAGAATAGAATTACTGTAGTCAGATGAGACATATTTTTTAAAGCGCATAAAAAATGAATTAAATTTACCTTATTCATATCTGTTACAATAAACTCATGTATATTAAAAAAAGAGACCCTCATCATGTATTTAAGACAAAGGCCACAAAAAATAATCCTTATTCATCTGTCCAAGGATCTGTAAATCACAACTTTGTATTCCTTAAGATTCAAAACTTTGGGCTTGTTCTGAAGGGAGATAATTATGTAGCGACTTTTAGAGAGCACACCCAATTTCCCTGGTTATAAAAGGCATAATTCTGTGAAGTATTAGCAGGAGGGAACAGCCTGATCTGGCTTATAATAATATGTATGAATAGTACAAAGTAATTTTATTAGAGGGAGAATATTTTTCAAATACATCTGCTGAAATATCCAAAATATTTTGTTCTGTTAACTTTTAATTGGTAGGATGTAATTTTATTTAGAATACTGTTACTTTGATACTTTTATAAAAGACATCAATACTTCCATTTCCATTTCCATTGTCTGAAGGTTAGAATATAATATGTGATGCTACATGATACATGATGCTAGTAATTATTTGCTTGTGATCACATTTTAAACATGTCTTATTGATGATTAAGTATCTTTAGATATGATGATTAATGCAGAAAGAAATATTGTAAGCATGGTGTAGATATTACTGATTTCACTGTAAGGAATTAAATTTTCTTAAAGACTTGCATTTGGTGCTCTCTTTTTAAAGGTGAGGAGACGGGATTTCCAACAAACCACAGTCCATCCCATAATGCCTGTGTTGTATTAGATCTTTCCTCAAATAAGCAACACAATTTATTTTTAAATGGATTATTTTGAACTACTCAAAAATACATGTGGCATTAAAATATGAATACAATTTAAATCAGTTTTATATTTTAAGTAAATCCAAGTATCTTTCAAGTTGTTTTAATAAATCAAAACTATTTCGCACTTAATTCATACTGGTGACACTGAGTTATAGATAAAAAATGTTGTGTTAACTATGATATATATGTATATATATTGACACCCACACACCATGGTATACTACTCAGCCATAAAAAAGAATGAAGCAATGTCTTTCACAGCAACTTGATGGAACTGGAAACCATTATCCTAAGTGAAGTATTAACATCTCAGGAATGGAAAAACAGATACCCCATGCACTCACTTACAAGGGGAAGCTAAATGAGGGGTATACTTGTCATAGAGAGTGATATAATGGGCTTTGGAGGCTCAGAAGGTGAGTGTAGGGGTGTGAGGGATCAAAAATCATCTATCAGGTACAATGTACACTATTCTGGTGGCAGGTACACTAAAAGCCCTGATCTCACCACTGTACATTCATCCATGCAAAAAAAAAAAAAAAAAGCCACTGTACCCTCCAAATTTATTGAAATACAAATAATTCTTTTAAAAAAGACAAAAATGTAAGTACAAAGATAGCAATCTATCTTAAAATCTATTTTTTTTTTTTTTTTTGAGACAGAGTCTCACTCTGTTGCCTGGGCTACAGTGAGTGCCGTGGCATCAGCCTAGCTCACAGCAACCTCAAACTCCTGGGCTCAAGCAATCCTTCTGCCTCAGCCTCCCAAGTAGTTGGGACTACAGGCAGCGCCACCATGCCCGGCTCATTTTTTTTCTTATATTTTTAGTTGGCCAATTAATTTATTTCTATTTATAATAGAGATGAGGTCTCGCTCTTGCTCAGGCTGGTTTCAAACTCCTGACCTTGAGCGATCCGCCCGCCTTGGCCTCCCAAAGTGCTAGGATTACAGGCGTGAGCCACCGTGCCCGGCCTAAAATCTATTTTTTTTTGTTTGATTCCAAATAACAAAAATATTATCATAACCTTTGATAACTATTTTAGTCATGTCTACTCCAAAAAAGTTATCCAGAATTTTAGCAGGAAATAAATAGATGTATGTCCCTAGACGACTGTGTCTTTAATGATAAAACTTATCTCCCTGAGGAAGATTTTCCTAAATTTTAGAATTTTTTTATCTCCCCAAAGTAGGGTACTCTTAATATGTATTGGACATTTATTATAAACCCCTTACAAGTTTACTAGGGTTATGCCACTACTCTGCCAATTAATTCATAACATGAGGAAAAGAAAGCTAATGATTTATTGAACACTTCTTATGTACTAGGCACTTTTTTAAATGCTTAATGTGGCTTATCTATTTTAATCTTCATAAAGA
>CAUYRT010087295.1:0-12687 GCA_963574885.1 Lepilemur ruficaudatus | reverse complement strand
AGAAGTGGGCACCCTCCCATTTTCTTTCTCTCCCCCGTTCCCACTCTCTCTCATTCCCCCCTCACTCTCACATTCCCCCCCCCCCCCCCCCCCCCGCCTGGCCGGAACTTTTCTCCCTTCGTGGGCAGGAGCTGTCTGCATGAGGAGGGAAGAGACCCACCTCCTCTGGGTGGTGTAATGCCTGGATGCCCTGAAACCTGTCCCCACCTGTGCAGGCATCTGCCCCAGGCCTCTGCTCTCTGACCCCAGGTGAGTCCTCAGATCCTGGGACAGAGGGGAGGGGACCCTGCCCGTGGCCCAGTGCAAAAATGACATTGCCTCACTTCCAAGAAACAGGTGACAAAATCCAAACTAGGCCATCCCTGGAGAGTGCTAGTACCCCAAAGCCTTGCTCATGGCCACTGTCCCTTTACTCTGAGTTTTCACTGAATAACAGTGCTGCGTAACAACGGGCATGCAGCGCAAGAAAGGGTGGGAGGGAGACATTCACCCCTACTTTTTTTTTCTTGGTGCCTCCAGTGCTCTTCCTGTATCCTTCTGCATGTCCAATCTTACGGATCCTTCCAAAACTGGATCAGTCCCACCTCAGTGAGGGCCAGAGAACTAGGTGAGTGGTACCAGGCTTCCTCACTATCTACCATTCAGGTGCCGTCCAGCAAGAGGACCTGTGTGGCGATAGTGTTCAAATACGGTTGACCTGGAAGCATCTTAAATAGAGATTCCCAGCCCCCACCCCAGTCTGTGGATCTCTCAATGTGTGTCCCAGGGGATTCTGAAGCAGGAAGTCTCAGGACTGCATTGAAAAATACCCTACATAGAATGTCCCTTCTCTCCAGGCCACCCACCAGGGACCGCACCTCTACACTAATTGCCTATCCCAAAGGCATTCCTCCCATTCAGTTCTGTTCCTTGACACCCACTCTGCACCCAGTCCAGGGCCCAGGGCCCTGGGCCCTAGGAGGTAAATTTCCATTCTTGCTCTACTTAAGCATAAGGGGGTAGTGAATCCATACATGGGGGTAGTGAATCCTGCCCTCCCCACCTCGCTGGGTTGTTGTTTTAATTAAATGAGATAAGGGCTCAGATGGCCGTAAGGTTAGAAATCTAAGGGGGTGTTATCGTTGTCCACTGGGCACTGATTCACTGACTGCCTTGTGCCACCTCCTGTGTATTGCCCACCACTCTTATTAAAATCACAAATCTGCTTACCTGTTGCAAGCTTGTCTGTTTTCTCTCCAGTGAGACTGCAAGCTCCTTGAAGCTGGAGTCCACAGCCTCCTTCCCGTCCTCTGTACATTGCAGCCTGTGAGCCGAGGTGATGGCTGAGTTACTGGCTGCGTTCAGCTTGTTCAACAAAGTGTGCAACCTTTTGCAAGACGGCCAAAGCTATTTTTTTGGGAGGTTTCTATTGGTGTCCAGAAACAGGGTTTCTTTCCAAGTAGAGGAAAGAAAACCTGGGTAGATCAGAAGTCTCACTGACTTGCATTTGTGGGGCACTGTTGTTTGAGGCACCAGGCCTTATGATGCAGGAGTAAATCAATGTTTTGGGGATACATAGGTGAGATTGATTATTCTCCTATAGATGGGCTAAGGATGATATGACAAGTTCCTGGATCATCTTTCAGCCGGTTTTAGTTGTCTGTTACTGGGGAACAAAACTTAGTGACCTAAAACAGCAACACTTTATCGTTCTCATGATTCTGTGGTTGACAATGCTCAGCTGGGCAGTTCTTCCGTTCCCCATAGCTGCATCACTCACGCGGCCACACTCAGCTGGGAGCTCGACCAGACTGGAAAGTACGAGAGGCCTGTCACCCTCCAAGGTTTCTCTCCACATGGCCTCTCCAGGTTCAGTGGTCTAGCTGAGCTCCTTTGCAACACGGCGGCTTGTTGTAAGACGAGCTCAGTAGGCATGTGCTTATCAACCACTGCGTGTTGTGCACTCGCTAACGCTCCACCGGCTAAAGCAAGTCACATGACCAAGCCCAGCGTGAATGTGGGAGAGGAACACAGAAGGGCATGAGAACCAGGAGACAAGTTCCGTTGGAGCCATGGATGTTACGGTTTGCCATGACTGTATTTTCCTATCTTTCTTCGGAAGTTGCCCAAACACTTAGCAGAACGTAACAGCAACCCTGTATTTATTTGGGAAATGGAGCATCTGCCCCAGGACAGGGACCCCGTGCTGCTGGCCCTGCCATTCCCTGTGCGTGGCAGCCTATGCTGTGACTTGGAGAAGGTTATGTAGACCCAGGCTGCTCTGCTCTGTGCCGGTATGGTTTCTGCCCCTGGGTGACCACAGCCTGGAGAGGGGACACTGAGTCCTGGCAGATGGCGGTTTCTCCCACTTCCCTGGCAGGAGAGTGGCTTCAGGCAGATGCTGCGTCTTGCTTGTTGGTTTCTGGTGGTGCCTCCAAGGGGCCTGTGGGAATCCCGGCATGTCCATGAAGATGAAGCCATGGACGTCCCCACATCTGCTTGCCTTGCCTCCAGGCCTCTGCTGCCCGGTGGACACAGGTGGGGGCAAGTATGGGGTCCCTCTCCCCCTGCCTTTCTTCCCTTGTGCCTGTGTGCTGGGGGCTTGGGCCTGGATTCCATTCCCCCCTCCAGACCCCCCTCCTGTCGCTGCCCATGTGACAGAGCACCAGAGACCAGCAGCCCTGCCATGGGTGCGCTTGGGCACAATTTCAGTCTCTTTGGAGTTACCCGGAGTCTGACCCAGGCCCCGTGGGTGGGAGGGTGCACAGGCTGTGTGGGGAACGACAGTCCCTCAGTTTCCTGGCACAATCATGCTCTTGTCTAGAACCATTTGCTCCCTGTCCCAGGAAGTGTCCCTTGTGTTTTACCTCGGGCTGAATCTTTCACGTCCTGTGAATGCAGGGCGAGGACAGACTGGAGGATCTTTAAGGATCAGGAAGATGGTATTTCTACCCTCTGGGAGAAAAATTGAAACTTTGTCCAGAGTGACTAATCTATACTGTCCTTTCCTTGCAGCCAGAGTGATGGAAACCATTCGCTTCTGAGCTGGAGCTTGGGGGCGTTAGGCACAGAAGTCCCAGCACACAGCAAAAACATCTGTGTGTCCTCGAAAGGGAAATAGCATGAGATGACACCCCCACGGCATTTGCTGAAGCACAGAACACACCTTCTATTCCCACTGCCGGTGACAGACGGTGACAACGCCGCGTCTTTGCATGATGCTGTGTCTAGAAACCGGCCTGGGCTCCCAGACAGAGCGTTCACTTGCGGCAGGGCCCCGGCGGTGGGGGCGTCTGGGCCGTGCTGCAGATCGGGCAGCGCCAGGGGCTCTGTGTTTCCGGAGTGCTCATTCTGTGATTCATTTGAGCTGCCTGTGAAACCCTGGGGTTCTGTTCTGTTCTAGCATCCAGAGGATCCAAAGAGTCACTTCCTCTCTCGGTGACTGACTCTGCTTGGGTCTAGGGCAGTCACTGCTCCCGCCGGCATCACCCGTCTGAAAACCCTCTGAGTCAGCCACACAGCTGCAGGTCCCGGGCTGCTCTCCGTGAACTACACTCCTGGAAAGCAGTGGAGGTCCCAGCTCCGACACTGAGCTGTGTTTGTGTAAGTCCAACCAACGGTCCACTTAGCAGCCTGCACCTAGTAACTGAGGCTCCGTGTTTCCTATTTATAGCACAACCTCGCCAGCCAGGAGCTGGGCATCCTCACAGCATCTATTGTCATTTCCGAGGGGTGACCCCGCAAACGAGGTGAGAGCCGTGGTCACTGTGCCGGCTGCCTTGTCCCTCTGCTCTGCCTCCCCGCCCCACCCCGGTCACTCCCCTACCGGCTGCCTCCGTAGGTGGTGCGAGGTGCCTTGCTGGGGCCACCTGTCCCTCGCGGAAACGCCCAACATGCCGGCTCTGGGGCTTTCTGAAGCTGGAGCCCAGGCAGAGCGGGAAGACTCTTTTACCCGGGCCTGGGGTGCACGCGGGCCTGTGACCTGGAGCAGCCGTGCTGTGCCCCACGGCGTGCGGGTCCTCTCTGGAACAGTTTCCCCAGCGTCTATCCCTCACGGCCTGTCCAGAATCTCCAGAAAAACAGTCCCAGTAGCTTCTGGCCCTCGCTCCCTAACCAGAGAAGCTCAAAACCAGCCCTGGGGGAAGGGTGGGGAAAAGGAGTCACAGCACCGCCTGTGTGTTCTTCAGGACCCTGAGCATGTAATGACAAAACCCGGTGCAAATTAGCTTACACGAAAATGGGATTTATTTGCCGGTGAAGCTGAGAAGGCTCCGGAACAGGCCACCGGATCTAAGGAGGAGCTATAGGAGGCGGGGCATCGGGCATAGGCTCCACCCAGGCCAGTATCACCCCATCCCTTCTTCTTCCTCCCCCTCCCCTCCCCTCTCCTCTCTGTCTCTCTTTGGCTTCATTTGCAGACAGTCCCCCCCCCCATGTGGCAGGGAGGGGTCTGCTGTTGACCCACATTCACACTCTCCTGTCCAGCAGCCCTGCTGAGAAAGGACTTCTCTTCCCAGCGGCCACATGTGCACACGTACAGCTCAAGGCAAGACTGTGACCAGCCCTGCCGGGTCTGCGGGCGATTTCGAGGGACCTGGGCGCTCTGGCTGGCTGCGTTGGCGTTAGGTGCTGGCCTGTGTCTGGGGTGGGTAAGCCGTGTTATCACCCAAAGAGGGGTCACAGCCAGTGCAAAGCCCACATGCTCTGCACCCCTCCCTGCTCCTCTGCCCTGCCCCACCCCCGCCTCTGCACCTGCCGCCTCCCTGCCTCATCCTTGGATATACCCTGTCCCTGGGACCGTGGGGTGGCAGTGGCACAGTCAGTCAGAGTATAGTCTACCCTCTGGGGTCTGGACCTGCACTCAGACACCTGAAAGCGTCTTGTTAAATTTTTATTTGGTATATTTGGTTGCCTTCTTTTGTCTTCTCTTTCCCAGTGTGCTGTGCCTGTGGGGTGGAGTGGGGGCTGATGACCTCTTCGGTCACCTACATAGCTAGGTCTGCTCGGCCCAGTTATTTCTGACTCAGACACTCTGAGGACATGCAATCAGCACATTTCAACTTCGTCTAAGGAGAGGCACTCGGCCCCTGCCTCGGCGTGGGGAGACCTCTTCCCTCCTGCTCCCGTCCCTTCCAGATGCGGGGAGCGGCCGGGCTGTCCCGCTCACTCCAGCCAGGGCCAGCAGTGCGGGAGGCTAACCCGGCCTCGGCCCCTCTCGCTGCTGTCCCCCACGGGGGTCTGGCCCCCGCTGCCAGTGCCCCGACCCCTCTGCTCCCCGACCTGGCTCCACCCCCTTCCCAGTCTCCCCCCCTTCCCAGTCTCCGTAGGGGAGAGTCCTGTGCTCCTCAGCACCATCCTCTCCAGCTTTTGATTCTGCCCTCAGCCCTCTCTGCTTTCCAAAGCCCCAGGCCTTGGGGAGCCAGGGCCCGGGACACTTTTGTTTTTTCCTGCTTTCTATGTCATCCCTCCCCTGAAGCAAAGGGCTGAGGTTGTCCCAGCTGCTTGACAGCATTGAGGAAGCAAAGGAGCAATCCCAGGCCCAAAACTGGCAGGTGCTTCCATGGTGCCGCCCAGTCCACGTGGCTTCCGCTCCCAGGACCGGCCTGAGGTCGGGTCAGCCCAGCTCCTGGCTGCGCCTGGGTCGGAAGTCGCTTCCCTGCCTGGTTAACCAGCATCAGCTGACTGACATCTATGTGTGTCTCTTGAGTCCCTTCCCTCTAGTATTGTCACCCTTCGAAGGGTGCAGGAAGAGCTAGGATAAACAGCCGGAGGTGTGCCTGCCCGCCCCGCGGATGCCAGCTCCTCGCACCTGCCAGCGCTGGGGCCCTCAAACGCCGACTTCACGTGCACATTAATGGCCGCTAACTTGTCACCAGGTGCCGAGTGCTCCTGAGCAGGACAAGGTGTCTCTGCCCCTGGTGAAGATGTCTGGTCACAGCCTCCCAGGCCTGCTGCTGCTCGAGGAGCCTTCTCAGGGTTGGCCCTGCATTGGGAATCGTGTTGGGATGTTTTGTCTTTGGGCCTTGCTGGGAGGGAGGGAGGTCATCTTGGATGGGCAGCGGGGCACTGTGCTTTTTCGAGCGTGTGATCACGCATCCTGCAGGAGCAGCGCTGGGGCTAATTGGGGGTTTTTGCCCGGGGAGTGTCACTATGATGCGTTGAGTCCTATCAGGAGTCATTGGAGGTGACAAGTCACTGGAGAACTTGCTGCTTAACTACTGGTTACCCGAGAGGCCTGGACAGGGGCTGCCACTCCCGGTTGCACACGCAGCGGACAGAGCATGCTGTGCTGGGTGACAGGCGGCTGGGCCTCCTTCTAGGCCACAGCTAGAAGGGAAGTGGGCCGAGGATGGCAGGGAATGGCCTACGTTTTCTGCACACTCTCTGAGGTTTCCAGGGCCCGGTGGTGCTGCCTGAAGGAGCAGCCCTGGAAGAGCCCAGCAGTAAGTCACCGAGTGGCCACTCCTTGGCCCTGTGCATGAAACAGGCTGACCCCTCATGGAGCCTGCCCTGGATTGGTGGAGACAGACACTAAATGCACACACTGAAGCTGCGGGTGACAGGCAGGTGCCCTGGGGAGTGTGCACGTCCCAAGGATGGTCAGTGAACTTTCCAGGGAGGGCCTGGGCCCTTCTCCTTGCTCTTCCTTGGGCCCCTTCAGGTTCCGTTCCTCCCCCTCCCATTGGGTTTGTCCATGCGCTGCCCCCCCCCCAACCTGGCTAATTCGGCACGGGCCCAGGAGATGGGGCAGGTGCGGGAAATTGTCAGTGCCCGGAAGCTCACTGGGCTCTCGCCTGCTCCAGGCCAGCTCTGCGGGCCCTCGGCTCCCGGCCTCTCCCACAGTCCACCGAAGAAGGGGCCTGCGTGTCCTTCCCCTCAGCCACCTGGCAGCCACGAATTCACGCCTGGACCACCTTCACCTCCTAGACGTGGCATTGAGAACATAATGGATGGCGCTGGTTTTCTTTTCCAGTTTTTAATTATTTAGCGAGACTGGTTTTCCTTTATCTCTGTAAGGAGCAGATTGGAGACTTAGGTTTGACAGGAAGAGGCAGATAGGGAAATTGAATAATGCATCTCACAAGCGTTTATTAGCCTTCTGATGAAGACAAGTGGGCGATCTGAAAGGCAGTCTTCCAGGCGTGTCGGTAATCTGTCCCCTCGACAAATCAGGTGCTCTTCCTACAAAGCACTTCAGCCTCGCTTTCCTTCTCGGAGTCCAGGCTTCAAAAGGAGCCCGCTAGACACACACGGCTCATCCCCCGTGCTTGGCAAGGGCTCGGGAACTATCTGCTGAATAAAGTCATTTGTCATCTGCAGGCCTGGGGGTCACGGACGAGCATTTGGGAAGAGCTGCAGGTGTTCTCCCCAGAACGTGGCACCGTCACAAAGACAGGCGCACCCCTGAAGGGCCCCTCAGGACTTGGGGGTTCTTTAAGACCCACCTACGGTCCCCCACAGGGACTCCAGGTAAAAACTCCTGCACCAGAGCTTGGGTCTGTAAAGCACCCTCTGCCCAGGGCCCCGCTGGGCGTCTCGATTTCTGTCTTGCTGGAGCATGAGGTGGGGACACACCTGGCGAGGCCGAGGTGTGGAGCTGCAGCTCATCTCCTGCCACCTATTTGGACAGCCAGGGGCCCAATAAATGCTGACTTTTTCTTTTTACAGAAATTGGGAGGCAAAACCGGGCCTGTATTCGCTATGGCAGCAGTTGGCTGGGCTACATGTCCATGGCCTGCGTTAGGTGGGTCCGGCTGCGTGGTTTGCCGTAGCCCGGCCCCACCACTCGCTGCTGGCACCAGCTTCTCATCAGATCTGCTGCGTGCTTACAGCTGAGTGAGGTAAAAACGTTTGCCGCTGACGAGATATTGCACATTATGAAACACAAGCCCCTGTCTGCACACATGCACAGACACTGATACAAAATTATTTTTCCCCTTCCAGGACATCTGCAGGGCAGTTGCATTTGTAACCCTCACCCTCCTCCTAGCGCGTGGACTCGGGGCACGGATGCACGCGAAGCCATGCCTGGGGCATGACAAGGGCTCCACGCATCCCACCAGTACTGCCAGTATCTCCTTGGGACCAGGGGGCTTTCTGCAATCCAGGGACGCCGTCCCCAACCTGCTCTGAGCGGGCATTGTCTGGGACTGGGCGCCCTCTGGTGGCCGTTCTCCCCACTCACGCTTAGGCCCCGTGGCGGCCGCCCACCCCTCCCACTGGCACGAGGAAAGCTCCAGAGTCGGGTGGGCGAAGCTCCCCACCTCCTTCTGCACATGCTTCGCCTCCTTCCTGAGCTTGGTGAGGTTGGGTCACTAGGTCCGGGGAAAGGAGGAAGGGCTTGGAGGTGAAGGCCAAAGCCAACATCTTCTTGGGGGTCCTGGCCGTGTGGCTGCCAGGGCCTTGGTAACTTTTTCCCTCCCATAGTGTCCCCTGCACCCTGGGGTCCCAAGGCCACCCCCAGACAGGGTGCAGGATGAGCTCGGCGGCACATCACAGAGGCTCCAAGGCTAATATGAGGTAATTTTATTTCTTTCCATTTAGGTAAAAATAGTAAATACAAGATAATCTTAATAAAGGTAAAAATACATCATTTGGATTTTGTCATTGTTCTCTAAACAGTGCTACCTACAGTACGGGTTTGGATTTAGGATTTTTAAACCTTTTTAAATATAAACAAATAGAACTATTTTGCTGTTAGGCTATCTGTGTTCTCATCTGGCACTTAAGAGTAGATCGCGCGTCATCCCCCCCGGGTTCTGTCTGGACGTGTGTGTGGGTGGCGGGGAGGGCTGAGGAGGGGCCTGTGGATGAGGTGGTGACGCGCCCGAGCTGCGGTCCCGCGTGCAGCGGGAGGACACGCGTGTGCACCCGAGATGGCCTTTTCCCGCTCTGGCAGCAGGGATGGACTTCACCGTGGCTGGACCACGGGTCCCGCCCGTTTCAGGGGGCGCTTCCTCCCCTCCTCCCGTGGTAGCTTTTCTCACCCAGCAGCCTGGATTCACAACAAGTCTGGGTCCAGGCGGCGCTGGGCTGGAGACGTCAGCCATGCCGCTAGAGACTGAGCCCGTAGATCCCCTTCATGTCCCGGAGGAGCGGGCTGGGGCCAGGGCATCCAACCCGGCCGTGGAATGCTGGTAGAAGTCACAGATGCCACCGTGGGCTGCTAAATGTCTTTGCCCTTGTTCACCCTCAAGTGGTCTTTGTTCAGGTTCTTTCCAAACTTCTCACTGAGCTGCTGGATCAGGTCTGCCAGCTCGCCGGTGGCTTGAGACTTCTCTTCGAGAAGCTCATAGCGCAGGCTGGAGATGTCTTGCTTGATTTCCTTTAGCTCACCTGCAGGATGGATGAGAGTTTGCTGAGCGCGAGCAGGTGGGAGCCAGGGGCTGGTCCCCCTGCGTGGGGGGTGCACATCCTTCCAGCAGAACCCCGGGCACGAGCCTCGCCCACCAGGGACGGAGGCGAGGCCATGGGGGCTCGTTTTAACCCGACAACCACCCAGCTCCACACCACCAAAGGACACATGCACCCACTTGAAGCCTTTCTCCTCCCGTTCCTGAAAAGCTTTTCCCTTAAGTGTTGGAGGGAAGAGTGAAGATCAGGGCTGTGAACCGTGTCTAGCACCTGTTTCATATAAAGATTGTTAGGATGTTGGTCTCGGAGTCATTAAAGGCAGGTTTCCAGACTCTGAGCAACACCCTCATTAACTGGAACATCTATTTTCACGATGCTCTAAGTTTTGTTCTGTTGCAATTTGTAGAGGAGAAAAACTCCCAAGAGCCGGAAGAGGATGGCTCAGCACGGTGGATGCAGCACGGAGCCGGCCGGCTCCCACGCTGAGCCACGGCCCAGGTAGGGCCCACTCAGCCCACGCGAGAGGCAGCACCTCGCCCGTGCAAGCTGCCACAATGCCTGCCGCCTCCACGGTAAGTGACCACCAAACGGGGACTTTCACGCTTTATTTCCACAGTGAACCACGTGGTTACATGTCCAGTAGGTCTGGGCTGTGGGAATCTTTTTATTAACCACAAGGGAGAGTCAAAAGATCTTTCCTGATACTCTAGATACTGGACTTGACTCATGGGCGTCCACTGCCTGTGGACACATCAGTCCTATCTATTTTTAGGTGTGCCTGACACCCGTAACATGCGGAGACCTTAAAGGTACCTTTGATCCGTTCTGACAAGGGCATACACCTGCCGTTTGCCTTTCATCAGGTGCTTCACCGAGCCCTCGATTCACGGCGTGATTCAAGTGGCGTGACACCTGGCTAGTCCCGCCTTCTATGCTAGATGATATTTCCATCGACCACAGTGACACACTGCTGGAGGCTGGCTGGCACGACACCTGGCAGTTGGATGTTTGGGACCCACATGTAGGGGTGAGTAGATGGGCCACTGCTCAGCCCCTAAACAGTGTCAGCCCTGGTGGCAATGTGGTCATTGTTGAGCTGCAGGCTGCACGCTTGGGTAGCCCACTGGGGCCCAAGAGCAGGGGAGCCTTAGAGCCTTCATCATGGATGCGGCTTTTCTTGGTGGCAAATACTTATCCTAGGTGTCTTGTGAAGGTTAATTACCTGGTGTAAGGTAATTTGCTTTTCACTGAAGAGTGACTGCTTAAAATAGACTGGCAAATGACCCGATCAGTGAAAATAATGTAGTTTGCAAGCTTCAGTGTGTGGCAGACACTCGGTGCCGTTTTCTAAATCCAGCCCCCCACCCCTCCCAGAGACGCTGGTTCTGTAGGTCTGGGCGGGGTCTGGGTGGGTCTGGGGCCTGCAGTTTTAGGTGAGGGATACTTTGAGAAACACCGCCGGTGTCAGATTCTTAGAGCCTAGACCCGAGGAGGGGTCGGGCCGGGCCGAACTAAGTGGCTCTGAAAGTGGGGTGCAATCTGCCCGCTCTGCATGTGCGCCCGGGCTCCACCATCCCGAACCATCCTGAACCCAAGGTACATGAGGTCGACTGCAGGCTGCCATCGCTGTGGGAGGCAGAATCGTGTCCCCCAGGCCCCAGATGTCCACATCCTAATGCCCTGTGTTCTGCCTGTGAGTGTGGTAATGTTACGCGGCAAATGGGAACTAAGGTGGCAAGTGGAATCGAGTTTGCTCACCAACTGACCTTCACAGAGGGAGATTGTTCTGGATTATCCCGGTAGACAATGAGTACTTAAGAGTGGATGGGGAGGGCAGAGGAGTGGGTCAGAGGGATGGGTGACAGACGAGAGAGGTGGCAGCATGTGGGCTGCTCTGCGGTGGGGGGCATCTGCCCAGGCTGGAGGGCGTCCCCGGCTGGAGCGCAGGGCAGCCCAGCCGTGGCCAGTAGGCAGACGGAGCCAGGCTGTAAGCCCGTGTTGTGCCCCGTGGAGATGTGATCCGCCGATATCTGAATGACCCAGGAACCCCTTCTCCCCGGGAGCCCCCAGAAGGGAACACAGTGCCCTGACAACACCTTGCTCCCAGCCCTGTGAGACCCACATCCAACTCTGACCCACAGAACTCACGCTGCTCTAGGGCACTACGTCAGTGGGGACCAACCACGTACCTTCATTGACTTCGTCGTTTTCTCTGTCCACCTGGGCCTTCAGGACGTATCTCTTTATGAGCCGTTTCATGATTTTCTGGAATTGAAGCAAGGCAGGGATAAGCCCGGCCCGGCTTGGCTTGGGGGTTGCCTGCACCCCTGCCTCCCCGGCAGCACCCCCACACCTGGCGCCTCTCCCTGGAGGGGCGCCCTGCACGGTGGGGGAACCCGGCCCGTCTCTGTTTAATCTTCCTCCAGGATTCGATGTCTGCCTGACCCTGGGACACAAAAACAGGACACTTCTTAATGCCAGGAAGCCGAGCCGAGCCGGGCAGGGAGAGACACGACTTAGCCCCATGGTGCTGCCTGAGCGGCCTCAGCCTGACTCTGCCCCGGCCTGTCCCATCCCCTGCCCCGGCCCTCAGTTCTGCTTCCTGGAGCGAGTGCTGGGAGGGCTAAGCTGGCCAGCCCAGGTGGAACTGCCTCCCCTGGAGGTGACAGTGAATGGTGTGCCCTCCATGAGAGGAGACCTGCTTAGTACAGAAGTCGGGACCAGGCTCGGAGGACCAGGCCATTGTACCTTGGAAAATTCCTACCAGGAGCAGGGGCAGATTCGGCTGGGCCTCTGCAGGTTTTGCAGAGAGATCACTTCCCGTGAAATCCCACAGGCCTGACGCTGCGCTGCCAGAGTCACACTGGGGGAGAAGGATCTGGCCCTCGTGTTCCGTTTATTATGCAGATACTGTATTCTTTAAGCAAGCGAGGCATGAATAAACACTTAAGAGACACCAAGAATAGAGCCAAGTGTAGGAAAGACTGCAGGAGGTGAACTTTGCATTTTGCCAGCGAGTCTCGTTCCAAGGTTCCTGCGAAATCACAGGGTTTAAAAATACCCTGGGAGCTGGGACTTCTGCATCTTGCCAGAGATGAGCAGCATGGGCAAGAGGGAGGGAAGTCCCTGCTGCCCCCGCTGCCTGTGACCTGCTCATCCGCCCACACCTGAGGACCAAGCAGACAGAGGCAGCATTTTCTACACTGAAGGAACCCGTAGGGACCTGGATCCTGCCCCTGGCTTCTCTGCGAGATGGCGAGCAGGTGGCTGAGTCCTCTCTGAGCACATGGGCCCAGGAAAAGCTTCTTGCAAGTAAACAGGAAGTGAACTGGATGCAAAGAGCTGGGTCATTTC
>CAUYRT010087290.1:0-14607 GCA_963574885.1 Lepilemur ruficaudatus | reverse complement strand
TGCAACCTCACACTCCTGGGCTCAAGCGATCCTACTGCCTCAGCCTCCCAGGTAGCTGGGACTACAGGCATGTGCCACCATGCCCAGCTAATTTTTTTTCAATATATTTTTAGTTGACCAATTAATTTCTATTTATAGTAGAGACGGGGTCTCGCTCTTGCTCAGGCTGGTCTCGAACTCCTGAGCTCAAATGATACGCCCGCCTTGGCCTCTCAGAGTACTAGGATTACAGGCTTGAGCCTGGCTGTCCTTTTTATAATGCAGAGTGAGAACTTTCCCTACCCTGTTTGATAAATGTTGGCCAGGTTCCATTGCCAAGAATGTGTTGTCCAAAATGCCTGTTTAGTTTAGAAAGATGGAACTCTACTTTCTGCTTAGTTTCAAGGATGTATAAAATGCTATGATGGGACTTCATAGTAGCAACAGTCAGACATGGAAATAGTGGGGAGACAAAAATGTACATGTGAAATAAACTCAGTATTTTAATCAGGAAAACACTTTACTGATTCCATGGATTTCTTAAATTAAATCTCTACTTTGATATCCTTTATAAAAAGGATCTCTCCATCTCTGAAAATTGCTGCAGTCCACTAAAAAGGCATTCTCTTATATTGACTCCTGACTCTGTCAATCAGTGCCATTCTTATGCCAGGAAAGAAGGAACTCTGGCCTAGGCCAAGTGCTGTAGAGGGACCTACAAATCACAAACACGCACGATCAATTTATTTAAAAATGCATAGGTGCTTCTATTTCTTGGGATCTGGGACTTAGTGCTGGTGCAGCATGACCCATAACCCCTAAACATCTACTCTCGTGACTAATACCATCCACGCCCAAGGAAATACCTTTTCCTCATCTCTTTTGATAAATTCTGAAGGCACAAAAACCTATGTCTGAGTGCCATGGGGGCTTGTAGGTTGAACACTGTGGTAGCCGGGGGCAGACAGTTCCTTGGAGTTGGAGAAGGATTTTAGCAGAAAAAGCATGTGGTTAAGATTAAAGACAAATTAATTACTGTCTTGAGTCCTTTCTCTTGTATGGCACAGAGCAATTGATTTCTACAATAAAGTTTGGGCCCATTTCTTCTTGCTTTTCAGGTTTTACTTCATGGATTTGGGGGTACTCACAAATTATCAAGGTGGTTGAGGAACATTTGCAATATTAAACAATTTATATGATTTCCAAATTTGTATATACATCATTTTAGCTAGATGTAACATACATGAAGAGTGATAGTGATTCTTTGCATGGACAATTAGATGGACATTGACACCTAGTACAGTAAATATTTCTATTTTTATAGAAAATGTTTAATATCTTTTTATAATATCTGATATTTTAAATTATTATATAGTTCAGCTTCTAAAAATAAGTTTCAAAATTTTAATTTATTAATTGTAATTTTTATTTACTCTTAATTTTCAATATTTTAGAAGAAAATAAACTTAAAAAATATTAAAATAATTTTAATCTTTGATTTTTTTATATTACATCTATTTACATTTTATCAGAATACATCCAAAATTTATATACTTTGAATACAATTAGATTTTATTTTTAACTTATAGATCATTATGTTCAATAAAACTCAAATTATGGGAAAATATTTGGAACAGCATAATCAGTGATTTTATTAAAATTAAGTCAAGAAAATGCATTTCATGGAATAACTATATAATTTATGAATTATAGATGTACTTTCAAACATTACAGGCCCATCAATAGAATATTCAGACCTGCAAATAGTAGTATTAAAAATAACTAAATTCAATCACCTGTTATATTTTGCCAACTTTTAGTCATAAAAAAGCATATTTTTGGATAACATTGTTTGAAGATACATTTTCTGAGGTAGGATTCTAGGGAATATGTAACTATTTGTTGCTTGATTTATAAATTTTAAATATTTAGACATCAAATATGTGGTCCTCTGGTTGTACTATTGCCCGGAGCCGAGCAAGTGTGTAAACCCTGAGACAGCAGATTAACCTCTGCAGGGTTCAGCCTTCTCATTTATAAATGGAAGACCATGATCTCTCAAAGCCATGGTGAGAGTTGATAATGCACGTGAAAGCTCTATGTAAATTATAAGGTACCACCCCAATATGGAAGTTATGACTGTTTAGCATCACGAACAATCTAAAATACTTTTAAAATGTTGAATGAAAATCTATTTCCACATAACTCAGAATAACAGAATCTTCAAATTGAAAGAAACCTTACAAATTATATACACCACTTTTATATTCTTTCCACTGCACTTACTGAGACAGCCCATTTTATGCTTTGATAGCATAGTTTTTAGAGAGTTTCAATGTGTCCCTCCTTCCATTTTTGTAATCTGCCCTTATCAGAGGTATCGTTACTGCTACACCTTTTTCTTTGGATCGTACCTCTTGCTCGTCTTTAAAACTAAGATAATTCTCAAAAACATAATAAACTGTGATTTAAAGACACTTCCACCTCCTGTGAGCCTTATTCCCTTAAAAAACCGCTTATCAGGGCATCGTATGTCTCTTTTCCTTGACATTAAATTACCCCTCCACCTCCCACCACCAAATACATATTCAAGTGTTCTCTTTAATGTCATGAATTCCAGGCTGACACAATCACTTTCTTTTCTGTTTTAGCTTATTTCTAAATTATTAGTTTATTTTGCTCATTGGTCAGAATTAAGCCCAGAATAGCATCTTTCCTCTTTGCTTCCTGATCCTTCTGGGCAACCACATGAATCAGTAAGACGTGCTAATGTGCATCAGCTCCTGTATCTTTAACATAATTAGACCAATTCTTCTGTTGATGAGAATTGTGCAAATATATGTAGCCTATGTGAGGGAATTACTGAAATGATGCATTAATTTTCATTTAGTATAACTATGAATCATCGGTACCCCAATCTAGCAGATGTCCCCAATAAAGAGAATTGAATGTAGTAGGAACAAGTGGCAGGGGCCCCATGATGAGTTAGGGAGATTTCTGAATATTTGTTTTAGTAAAATTCCTGCCCAAATCTTGAAACACTATTTTTATTTTTTCTCCCAATGGAACATTGTATTCAAAGATCTACACAGAATAAAGGAAAGTATAATTGCATTATTGAGAGCAGACAGTGTGTGTATATAACATTAACCGTGTGGGGTAATACAGCAGCAGTTTAGAGTAAAGTTATGGAGGCTCACACTCTCCTCCTGCTGCCTCCCCTCCACGTTATCAAGTGATGGATCATTTGAAGTCAAAAGCAAACCCTGTTGAGTTTCTATATCCAACTTAGGGTTGTACCAGAATTAATTATACCTTCTGCTACTTTGCAAGGGATTGTCACCAATAAATTCTAATAAACACGAGTAGCAAGATTTTATTCATGGCATCCCAAAGAAATTAGAACATAGTAGTGTTATTTAGCAATGCAGACGTTATATTATGGTGTTGTTTATATGAAAATGGATATGACATGGAGAGGTATATCAAATGAGCAGGAGAGAGATTTGAGCTGGGCTACTGTTTTGATTATGCATATTTATGCATAATGCAGAAGTCGCTCCATGGAACCTCTTCTCCTAAGATGGATTACCTATTTTTGGAAGCCTTATTCTATTTTTTTTTAAATATTTAGATGCGTCAATACCACCCTGGTACAATATTTATGAGTGCCTTGTTTAAATTGTACCTTAATTGGTTTAGTCTCCAGAGTTGTAAGACATGATGCTAATACCCAGTAGCCAAGTGAGCAGTGGAGACAATCATGTGGCACTGTTTGTTGGCTGCTGGGGAACAGGTTCACTGTACATGGACTGAAAACAGTAATTACACTGGGACTCTGATTTGTTGTTTCGGGCATAATGTTGTTTTACTTACAAGTAGATCACCTTGTTTTCTGTTATGATTATTTTGCCAGGACCATACCATTCCCATATTTTATTTTATGTACTCAATAGTGGGATGTCAAAGAAAGATCTATGTTAACCAATTTATTAAAAAATTAAAACAATTAGTTTGATGACCTGTATTAACACATGCTGAGCACATGCCCCCACACTCACACTCACCCTTTCTTTCTGCCTCTTTCCCTTTGTGTGTGTGTGTGTTTGTTGCTTGAAATATTCATGTCATTGTGGTCAAAGTGATTTAGGGAATACTTTGTGTTATTAATATCATGTCCCAACCTTTTTCACCTGTGCTATTTATACACTGAACTGCCCCTACCATCTCCATCTTCTGGTCTTCTCTGTATGAAAGCCTAAACAAGATGGTAGAGCATCACTTTCTTTGAACGCAGCTGGAAAATGCGGGTAGTCCTCCACTCAAATTTTTAGCTGCTCTGAGCCTGTCCACAATTGTCCGTAAATAACAAGAAAAGGTCACAAATACTGATTTTGAGGTTACAAATAAATTTTAGCATTGGACAAATTTGCAAATATGGAATCCATGAACAATGAGGATTGACTGCATTTGTCATATTACTTTGGATGCTCCAAATGCTGAATATAGTCCTCTATTAGTAGTGATTGCTCAATAAAAATTATTGAGTGAATGAATCAACAGCCCCAGAATCAGAGAGCAAGAGCTGGTTTATTTCTCCTTCTTTTGTAGTATATGTTCCAGGGTGTTGAAAGGCTCACGGTGAAGGTGTGGAGAGCATGGACTCTCCAGACAAATGATCTGAGTTTGAGTCTTCACTCCACCACACATCCACCTCTATGATTCCAGGCCTCAGCTTCTCTTTCATAAAATGAGGAATAATAATACTACCAACCTTATAGAGTTACTATTAATACAAGGATTGAATGAGGTGATATTAGAAAGAACTTAGAAAGTGCCTGGTGCACAGTGCCATATAGGTCCTTGATTAAAAGAACAGCAACATAATTTGCTTTTGTACAGTTTGACTCAAAGTTATAAGTGTGTAATCAAGACATGCATGCCCCTGTAATATTCTCAAATAAAAACAGCAGCAACAGAAAAACCAATACCGTGTTCTGAATACTTAGCATTGCAATGAATTAATTTTAAATGTATTTTTGAAAAATAAAATAATATCTTCATAAATTTCCATTTCCTTATCCTTTTATGTCCCCATTGGAGTCAAAAACACCGCATTGTCTTCTTTATAAGGAGGCTAGAAGACCACAATGCAAACTGTATTGAGATGGTATAAACTTACAGAAATGCAAGCTATTACTACAATTCCTTTGTATGTAAGTTTGACAGTCTTCAAATCCAGGATGCGATCCCTTGGGTCTATCCTAGCACTACTCTGAAACTTGTACTTTGTGGTTCACCCAGTGCATGGACAGGTAGCAATTTTGTTGTGACTTTCTCACATTTAATGTCTTTGAATGGGCTGACAGAGCTCACTGCTGTACTGCCAGGAAATAGCCATTTAGGGTGGAACTGTATACATTTCTTCCCTTTTCCACCAATCAACAGGTTGTAACTTAAGATAGACATGAGGCCCCTGAGTTCATGCTGGAAATGGGGAAAAAAGTAAGAAATGATAGGTTGTCAGCTTCCCTGAAAAGGTGCAAGGCACCAGAACTGGGGAGGGTGGTGTGGGGGAGACTTTATTGCCTTGCAAAGAAGGCCTGGTAGCATTCAGATATTACCTACATCTACTTTAATGATTCCATTTAAGCTGTCATTTTCTGCATTTACCTTGCAGCATTCAAAAGCAACTATACTTACATGCTCACAGCCAACGCATTGCCAGCATCACAAAGAGAGGGAGGAATGAGAAATGAAAAGAAAAGAAAATGGTATATGATATATTTCAAAGAACAGTTTCTTTTTAGAAAATTAGCAGTAATTCTGAGGCCACTCTTAAAGGGAAATACAATTTCTTTGGAGATTAAAAAAAAGTGCTGACACTGAACAAAATAGAAGAGGAAAGAGAGAGAGAAAGCAAGAGAGAAGAGAGACTGCTCATTCTTTAGTCTTTTCTTTTTCCATCCTTTTGCTATTTACTGGGGTACCTGGTCAATCACTTCAGTGGTGACTGCAAGGGATGAAGTCACCCTGTTTTTATTCCTAGCATCACTGGTCATGGCAGATAAAGAGGATTCCTTTATTTCCTGGGAATTCATTCGGCCACTTCTGGAATGGGGAAACAATGGCTATAGTTTCCCCGGAGAGTGAGGGAGTTCCCAAGGCTTTTTAGCCTTCCTTGGAAATCAACAGTGACTTATAGTCTAGAAATGCAAATCACTTTAAATATGGCAATTTTGTTGTGATTGGTCAAATATTCTGAATCAAACGCTGTAATTTCTTCTCCAAATAGGCTTCATTTCTCAAGTCCCGGCTTAAACTCATCACCCCTGCTTCTGACCTCTCCAGCCTAAGGGGCTTCCTCCTCCTTTAAGTTCCTTTGGCTCTTGTTAACCTGACTCCAGGTCTGCAGACTGAGTACTGAATGAGAGCATTTGTTTGTTTGCTTTTTTTCTGTATCTATCTTTATTTTCTTATATCTCTAACTAAAATTTAATTTCGTGAATTACAAGTTATACTTGGGGCCTCTCATGATTCCTGCACAGTATGTGGCAGAGAACAGCTGTTTGAAACAATAATAGTCTGTCTACTTATTTTTACTAAAGGTGAACCCCAAAACCACACAGTCTATGGGACTGTGTCTATTTACTGTTTTGAATTCCTTCCCTTGTCCATTTGCCGATTAGGGGATTTTAGGTAGTTTAAGCTTGCAAGTGGTTTCAAACTCATTATGTTAGTAATCCAGACGAACTTGAGCAGCCTATTCAGATCAAGAAAACTTGGTTTCATGGAAAAACACTGGCTTATGACTAAACAGACTTGGTCCATCTGCCTGTGTTTCTTTACTGTAAGCCTCTTCTTTTATTGGGTAATGGTGCAGTCATCTTTATGAGTACACATGCTTACACAAAATGGGACTTCATAAGTCTCTTTTTAATAAATGAATGCACTAATGAATTTACAAACAAACTCAGCATCCTTGAACAATTCACTTAGTCCCCCTTAGATCTCTTATAATCATGGAAATAATGCTTAGTCTCTTTTTAATCTGAATGCCTAATTCAACAGGTTTATGCTTACTTCTCAAGAGAAACCATTTTTAATCCTTTTTTGAGGAATGAATACTTTAAAAGAAAAGAAAATTAGGGTTTCTGAATAGCTGGTAGAGCCAGAGGCAGAAGGAGAAGCAGGAAATGTTTATTAGTGTTCCTGCATAGGTATTTTTTATTTCCCAGAAGGTGAGAAGAACTTGGAAAGCATGGGCTAGGGTTTAATTGTGTATTTTAATGATTCTTCTCTCTTGGCTGAATGGAAAAGATCTTGTTTTAATTTACCTTTGCATTTCAAGTGACACACAGTGTCTAGAATATGGTAGGTGCTCAATAATTATTTTTTGAATAAATGAAGGGGGGGGAACAAGAAGACAGCAGTATCAGAAAGGTAGGCCAGGTAGGTGGAAGTTGAAGGGCCCAATATTTAGTCTACATGTCTGCCTCTTCTTTTTCCAGATATCCTTGCATGTGGGGCATGAATAGTAGGAAAGAGAAAGGAGTTAAAGTTTGACTGTTGCTCAGTAGCCCTGCAAGGCCCTGGCTCTAATCTCTTATGTCTGGAATTCAGAAGGTTGACCACACACCTCCATCCACATCCACCTTCTCACTTCATGTCTACTTGGCTGCCCTGCTGGAGAGAATTTGAAGACATAATTGCCATGGTAGTGTTAATAACTAAATATAGATTGTTTTACCTTTCACAAATATTTAGCTTTATCAGAAAATAACTTCTGGTAGCAAGGATCTCATGTCTAATAGATTCTGAGGCAAGATTTTCCGAAAGTATTACCTAGTCAATAATTTTTTAAATATATATTTAAAATATACATTAAAATACATGCTTTAATGTATATTTTATGCATATTTGAAAAAAATAGTTTTTCAAGGGTCAAATAAGTTTTCAAACGGAGCTTAAACACAGACACTTTGAACTTCTCCATTTTCTGTATCACATTTCTCAAAGTTATTTTCCCATGGAACTTTTTTTTCTTTTTAACGGAGTGTTTCAAGATATTAGCATTCTATGCAAAATTCTCTGGAAAAATTTGTCATAAGCCATTTCCCAGAGCTTATTCACAGAGTGGAGGCTACGAGCCTCAATCCTGAAAACGAGATGGAATGGAATAGATAATTTTCTGATTCTTTCTTCTATTCCAGAATTCACACAGCATTATTCATCTCAAGGGATGACAAAGTTGAGCACTACTTCCTCCTCACAGAAACAAGAAAGAGTATGTTACAGGTGTGTGCGAGATCTTTGCAATCAAATCACTTCCCCTGTCTAATGACTACTTTAGTTATTGATAAGATTGGGGACAATAACTCTCTGTATTCTATGCTGTAACATTTCTCAGAAGCTATATCTCTATTTTATTCAGCTGCTTCCAAGCCATTAATTAGTGAAGACGAGTATCCTGAATGCAGTAATTTTCCAATAAAAACCACAGGTATCAGCCCGAATGGATGCAGGCTGATCAACACGTAATATTATGCTTCCCCTAATCATGGTGGATCATTTGGTTAGTATCAAAATGTAGATTTTAATTTTCTGCCACGGCTGAAAGGAAATTTCAGCCAAATGTGGCAGGAGCTCGCGAGGCTCCGCTCGCCACAGGTGTTTAATCATCAGGCATGCTCTTGGGGAATAACATTGACGGCTGGCCAGGCTGGCGTCTACAGATGGGGAAAAACTAGTAGCGGGGAGAGGCAGGTTAGAAGAGTATCAAAATCTGGACAAGCTCCAAAGAAAATCTCATCTCTCATTTCACACCTTTGCTATTTGCTGTCAGTCTCTCCCCAGAAAGCGTTATTGCTTTGCAGCGCTCAACAGGGGCTGATGGGCAACCTCGACGTTTCCCTTCGGCTTCACCGCCTCGCGGATGGACTTCTTCATTAAAGACCACGCCGCAGTTCTCCCGGCTTCATGGGCATAAATATAGCTGCTCGAAGAGAGAAACACTTTCCTGTCCATGAAGATATTACATCCAAGAGACAAAAGGAAAACCTGTTAACGGAGAATCACACTTCGGTTTAATTACACAGATGCTAAAATAATGGAACTGAAGCGCCTTAAAAATATAATTATCCACTATGCAATGCTTGAGAGAACGCTTTATCTTTTGTTTTTCTTTTTTGCGTTTAATGTACATGATCAAGGAAGAGCCAACAAAAGAATCATTCCTGGGTAATTTGAGAAACTGGGACATGTTTGGGTTTGAAAGATGTTTCAGCAAACGTCTTGCATTTGGAAAGAATCATCAAAGGTGTTCTGTGAGCAACTATACATAAAATCCTTTCTCTTTACCTGTATGCTCTTCAAAGGCACCTGGGATTAAAATTAATAATAAATTTTAGGGTAGCTTGAAACTGTATCCAATTATCTCCACCAACACCATAAAGAACGAGGACTGTCGTGCATTTGGAAAGAAAGACATACTGTGTTTATAATGTGACTTGAAGAAGATCTGGAAATCTCCCTTGACTGACTAAATATTCCCCCAACCTTTTTATCCCCACCCTTAAGCCCTGTCCTGTTGAATTTGTTATTAATACAATGCTGGTTTATTATAGATTTTTTCCCCAAATTTGCATAAAATGCTACTCTCTCAAAACACACTGCTAAAAAATAAACCTGTGTAGTGCTTTCCACTGCTATTTACTTTGTGTTTTATGTGTGATCCAGCCCTTATTTTCTAGTGGCTCTTTCCTGTGTCTATGAGCAGTGTTTGCCATGGGTTATGGAATGTATTGGGTTGATTGATGCTAATATTATGTATTTATGACGAACATAGTGGGCAGCGAATGTTACTGTTGTCCTTCTAAGAAAAATTCTCAGCAAAAAAAAAAAAAAATACATGATGATTTACCAAAGCGAGGGCTAATACTACTTTGAAATAGCAATCTAGAGATGGTATTAAAAAAATTCACAGACCTAATTCTAGCCTTCTAGAGGTGTAGAAACTTCTAGGCACAGAGAAAGGAAAGGTGTTGTCATGAGAAGAGGAGGAGAGAAGCAGGAGATGGAATACATGGAGCTTACAAAGCCAAGCTGAGAAGGAGGCCTAGTGGGTTCAATGTTGCATCCATAGATATCTTGGTTAGCACCCCTGTTGAACAGGCTGCAGAGGAGGACATGTGGCAGAGGAGGAAGCTTGGGCTAAATTCAAGTTAAGGGACGTGTTGGTTCTTCTTAGCCCCCATGGGCCACAGTGTTGTAAAAGAGGGCACTGGATTGGAGTTCAGCTCTGGAGTCTGAATATATGGACTTTAATCCTGACTCCACCTGACACTAGCTGTGGAGCTTGGAAAAGTGGCCCACTTTTCTAATCCTCAGTTTCTTCCTTTGTAAAATAAAGTTCCTAATAGTAGCCACTGTATTGAATTGTTGTGATAATTAAATGAAACAATCCAAGTAATAACATTTAGAAGAGTGTCCAGCCTCCTGTGAACACTCAAAAAATTATCTGGCATCAGTTCTCCAAGCCCAGACTGATTCTACTTTGTCACACCAAGTGTACATTTCAAACACCTTATGTGTGAACACTCAGGAGGTGGTCTGTAGCTCTAGGGATCTTGGAGAAAGAAAAAAAATATCTGCAAAGTTTAAGGAATCTTACGTTTCAATGCTAGTGCCCAGCTGGTCCGTCTGCTACATCCTCTGTCTACTAAGAGAAGGAAAGCATCCTAGTTGAGAAATCAAGTTAGAACTGCACTGCGCGGTTCCCAAGTCGGACAGTCACAGATGTGTTTACATTCACATCTAGATGATACATGGCTCATTACTTCAGGGTGAGAGGCTACTGGGTACATGTGCATCTGCTAATGAATGTGGACCTGCCCCAGCAGACAGCCCAGACAGTTACTTTTTTTTTGATAATGTGGTATGTGTTTTGAGTGGAGTGAGGAAAGATGAAAGGGAGGTATCTTATTAGTTGCTCGCCAGCCTGGATAGTTAATATTTATAGTTAGTGTTCCCTAACTTCATTATTAATAAAATTGGGATAATAGCCAACATTCATAGAATGCTTTATATGGAGAATCACATTTACTGTGAGTCCAGAAACTTTAATAACATCTTTTAAAAGGTGTATTTGTAAACCTATGTTAATAATGTTTTTCTCATTGCTTTGCTGCTCTTTGATACAGACATCTCTTGGTAAACTTGCCTAGACTGATTTGTGCCCTTCCAGTCTTGAGCCTAATGAGAACTCACTGCAAAGAGAGAGATACTATAGTATAAAGAAATTTGGGGGTTCACGAGCCTGGTTGAATCTTAGCCCCACTACTTATTAGCTGTGTGACTTTGAACAAATTAGGCTTATTGGTTCTCAGCTTTCTCATCTCCAATATGGGAATGCTAATATCTACCTTTGGGTCTCTGTACTAGTTAGAACTAATATATTTAACATCTCTGGAATATAGCAGCCACTAAAACATTGTAAGTCACTTGGTAGGTTGAATTTTGTTTGCTCATTATATGATAGATTTTATGTCACCCACTGAGGGTGCACGGTGAGCCCCATCAACAAGATACTTACACTACTGAAAGTTCTCTCCCAGCAGTGAAGTAAGAATTGTAAGCAAGTAAGGGAACCAAGTGTGATGAGTATTGATTCTGACTTCAAAAGGTATCTCAGACCTGTTTGCTTCTTCCTTCTCCAGTGGCTCATCCAAGGCCAGGTCAACATCACTTCTTGCCTCAGCTTCTACAGTAACCTCCTAACCAGTCTCTCACTGACACTTTGGTCCTCTCCAATATGTTCCTCACCCGCTGTCAAAATATTCCTTTGAAATTTAAATTTATGTCATTCCCTTGCTGAAGACTGATCTATAACTCCCCACTGCACTTAGGATAAAATCCTTACTAAAGTGTCATGCTCGTGGGTGACCCAGTCTGTTTTTAGACCTCAGCTCTTGCCACTCTCCCATTTGCTTACTCTGCTCAAGTCACTCTGGCCTTTCAATTCCCCAAAATCCAGGAAGTCCCATTTCTCCTTTTGGCCTTTACACTTGATATCTTCTGCTACTTGATTCATTGCAAGTTTCTTTCCTTGCTTGAGTATTATCCCTTGTGTCGGTGGTATCTCTACCACCTGATGTATATATATATATCAAACCACACTGTCATTATTCTCTTTTTCTTCATAAAATTGATCACATAGTCATTTATTTATGTATCTGATCATTGTTTTCTCCATGTACCAGTGAGCAGGGGCCATGTGTGTCTGGCATTCCACTTGCCTAGCACAATTACTGGCCAGAATAGGCACTCAATTGTTGAAATAAGTGATTAAAGATAGGTGTGCCACAAATTAACTGACCTACTCAGCATTAATGACCATGTAGATTATTTCCAATTTCTTTCACCATTAAAAACAATGTTGCAATGAATTTTTGTGAGTACACTCATGAACAACTGTGCTGTTGTTCCATGGGATAAATTCTTAAATCGAGTTCTCTTGTGGTATGTTCATCAGAGATACCACTCTGATTTGCTCCTTCAAAACCACAATTTAATAAGTATCTACTTGTTTGTTCAGTTTCTTGTTTCCACTTTCCCACCTTGTCCAAGCTAGTATGTAGATCATGACTAGCCCCTTCACTGCTGATTCTTAGCACCTAGGACAGTTCCTTTCTCATAGTGGTTGCTCAATACAGATTGGTTGGATCACATGAACATTGACAAGGCCAAATGGGAGGGCACCGTAGAAATGCATGAGGGGGCTAAGGGAAAGAAGGTACAGTAATATTTTTTTAAAAATGTTAATTGATACAAATGACTCTTGGATTTCTTTATTTCCTTGTGCCTCACACAATCAAAGATGCTTGTGAGATTCAGATATTTGGATTCAGATATTTCACATATAAAGCAGTATTTCCCAACACTGAGGTATGCAGACTATGGGACATGCAGATGAAGTTTATAGGGTCTGCATAAAGGGCATTCTAAATCTTAACAGCTATGTGTTAATATGGCTTAGAAAAAAAGCCTAGTATATCCAACTCATCAATAAATAGTTCTTTGAATGTTTCCATTTAAAAATTATGTGGACAGAGTTTATAAAATATATTAAGTAAATAATAGTATAGTAAAATTCATGAATGTGGTGCTTGAAACACACCTTAAATGTAGAAGAATTGGGAAAAGCTATCATAATATAATGAGCTATCTTGAGAGGTGAATATCTTAAGTATTCATACATAGCTCTTTCATCTGGCTTGGACTGTTAAGGGGGAGACAATGCCCTTTAAGACCTTCCAACTTCAAAACACTATGATGATAACAAGTGAACGAACTTCCCTGAAACTCACTAAACTTCCTATCCACTGTGTTCAAGATTATCACTTCCCACTCTTATCTCTAAACCTTTCAAAGTATGCCACTCTCTTTCCATTTCTGCATCTTGATAAATAATAAAAAAGAGGTCAGGTATTACTCACTGAATTTTCCTAAGAAGAAACCTGTTGTCTGAGAACCTGCCAGGAAAGATGAGAAAATGAAGCCTGGTTGGGAGTGAGGACAGGGATATTGTTGATGGAGATGCAGCTGGGCTAGGGATTGCCTCACAGCTACTGGTCAGTCCTGCCTACTGACCAGTCCTGCCTACTGACTGGTCATCCATCCATACCCATGGATGACTACTATGAACTCTAGGCTAGGGGAGGATTCAGCTCAGGAGGAATGTGACTCAGACCACTGGAGAAGGGAATTTATAAGCGTAATTGATATGGAAAGTTGTCAAGATTTGACCCTCAAAGGAATGAGACCATCACAGTACCTTCTAAAGTTTGAACTTACATGACAATTGAGCAAGAGAATTTATGGTAGAGTAGAAACTAGGCAATGGAATTCTTAGGATTCTTGATAAGGACAATGACATCTTCCATCCAGACCAGTTTCCATTTTAAAGCTCTGTTGATTGGCCCATGGTTTTGGTTCTTGGGTTCTTGTCTTGTTCTTCCATTACTTTGCTGCAGAGTGTCACTTAAGTAATGCAAACTCTCTGTCTCCTAGTTTTTCTTCTATCAAGGTAGAATAATTACTTTTGTTTTACTTGCCTGACAGGTTGTTTTGAGAATAACATGTTATAATTTTCATGTGAAAGAACTATAAAGGTAGAAAGCATTATGCCAAAGTAAAGCATTTATAATTATTACTAAAGCTTAGAATAATATTAATAGAATTTTGGAGTTAAAACTGGCATGAAAGGCTCATTGATCACCCAGCTTCCTGCATAAGTTTGAAATTCTTCCTTTTTTTCAACAATTTTGAGTTTTTCAGATGACCTAACCTGAGGCCAGGTGTGTACCTTCAAATCCTCTATATTTTTTCATTTACAAATCACATGACTGTGTCATAAAGATGTATTAGAAAACTCCTGCTGCATCAAAAACAACTACAAAAACTTAGTGGCATAGAACAGTAAGATTTTTTTTTTTTTAAATCTCACGTATTTGTGGATCAGGTTGAGGTTGGCTGATCTAAACAAAGCCTAACTGAGATGGCTCTAATGTCCCTCCTCCTTCTGTGACTAGAGGTTAGTGCAGGTAACGATCCTCTCATGCCAGCAGG
>CAUYRT010087289.1:0-18634 GCA_963574885.1 Lepilemur ruficaudatus | reverse complement strand
ATATATATATATTTAGTTGGCCAATTAATTTCTTTCTATTATTAGTAGAGATGGGGTCTCACTCTCGCTCAGGCTGGCCTCGAACTCCTGACCTTGAGCAATCCACCCGCCTCGGCCTCCCAGAGTGCTAGGATTACAGGCTAAATTTAAGAAATATATGAGGTTGTCACTTTCTATAAGAGGCAAGAGTATTGGGAAGTGTTTATTTTTTACCCATACTGTGTGTGTGTGTATGGTATTATACACACAATATAATCCTCTAACTCTTCATTAATAAATGTCTCTGTAAACCTTAATTAATTCTTCAAATTTTCCTTCAGGTTATTACCTTGTCCGCCCTTCCTAACAATGCAGTTAGATATTGATCTTTGATCAGGAAATCCTTGATTCCTATTGCCCTGATCTTTCAATAGGTTTCATCATCAAGCATTGACTATTTCAGACTTTTCTGTATCTATCACTTGGGACACACTTGCACTGACACCAAGTGTGACAACAGGTACAATTTCAGAAAAATTCAAATGGGTCTCTTTTTTCCCCCATCCTCTTCTCTTCCTTTTTATGCTTTTATTCTGATTTCATGATGCCCACTTTATGTAACACTGATGCTAATGAGGAGGACTCCTGAAGATTAATCTTGTCTTTATTAAAATGCAGAGGATCCATTACCTTTATCTGGTGCTGGTCACCACATGTTTCTGAAACACAATTAATCAAGCATTACAGCTTTCTGTCATTAGACCAGCCCGAAGACGTAGATGTCATCCTCCTAGGAGCCTGAGGGAGTGTTGGGATAGGGAGATCTGTCAATGCCACTAAGCCTCTCTTCCTTATAAAACAAACTGAGTCAGATTCATTTCAGTGGTCTTACTAAGGAAATGGTTGGAAAATCTCATATACTCATTGTGTGTCAGGCACACAGTAAATGCTCAGTCAATGTCAGCAATAATGATAAGTATTATTATAGTTAATGGAGGATCACAATCCTTGTCTAGACGTCTGCAAAATTTTACGAGTGATACTAAATTCTTTTAAATGTGTTGAATGGCAATATGGCAGCACAGAAGTTCCTGATTTCCTTTCTCAGTTAGAGATATATTTTAGTAGTTAGGTTGTCCTCTCTATGATGGCCAATCATATAAAGGACCGACTTTTCTTTAGATTCATGTCCTGACCTTTTATTGAGCTATCATTTTATTTTTTTTTGTCTCCATCTTAAATGCCTTGTTGCATGGTAATGACATTTTTTTAGGGTCACTCTGTTATGCTGATATATACCTAAGAATTTTATGGAAGTCTTTCTGTGAAAAATCTCTCCTTCTTTGAATATTATAATAATAAATATCATTCTTCTATCAAGGTCATCAAAATGTGACAAGAGAAGCAGTATCCAATATTTCATCATTTTACTTCTGGTAAGTTAAAAATGATGGAAATCTAAAATAAAATAAATCTTATGGAATATAACTTTGAAAAATTCATGCTTTTAAAGCAGGTCCTTGAATTCTGTTTTAATGGTTCTTCATTAGATTGATAGGATCTAGACTTCTTTGCAAACAGACTTTATCACAGGCACATGCAATTCATCATTGCTGTTGCCCTCATTAATCTTTTTAATCTTTTCTCTGAAATAATACTTTCTGCTTTAACTCATACACTTAGAAAACAATGAAATGATATCCCATCAAGTTGATCTATGTGTCTCAAATGTGTTTAAGATACTTTAAAGTCTTTGTCATTTATCTGTGTTTTGAACGTGGGCATTATGAATTTTTTTTTTCCTAAGAGGATAGAAGAATACACATTCTTAGCTGCTCTTCCTTTTCCAGGAATATTTATTATCTGATTTAAAAAATAAAAGAAAAATAAAAAAATTAAGAAAGGGAATAAAGTAAATGAAATTGAAATAGCCCATTAAAATAAAATGACATTGTTAAAATAAGAAAGGAAAGAAGAAAGTAGTCAGGGAAGGTAGGAAGGAAGAATGGGGGAGGGAGAGATAAAACTTGATTGAAATAGAGCATTAAAATACAATAATAGTGGGAAAGGAAAGTACTCTTTTTTTTTTTGAATATCCTTCTGATTGAATAGATATGGAAAATAACTACCTGAGGATGAATAATTCATTAATTTTTTTCTTGGATACCATGTTGGTGCTTGAAACTATTTTCAAAATGCTACACTTGCAGATTGAGAAAAAAATCAATTTTTTCAGACTTGTTAATTTGTACACATACATAATAGATAACAGGGTCTTCATATTTATAGGTGGTGAATAGCCAAACTTATATGAATGCTCATTTACATGTGAAGCTGATCTTCAATATAACTAAAAGTAAATATCTAGGTTATGAATTACAAGTAGACATAGGAAGCTTTATTATTTTAAATTTTAAAAACCTGTTTCTAAAATAATTTTTTAAACTAATTTAGAAAACAGGGAAATATGTTCAATATACAAAAATTTCCCACAAACTGAAAAGGAAAGAATAAGCTACTTGATATAAAAATGAACACACACCGTTAATTTAGAGAAAAATAGTTGCAGATGATTAATCAAAGATCACAGGTAGGCAACAATGCTGTTGACATTTTCACTCTTAAGTTGTGCAAAAATTTAGAAGTTATTGCATGCAGTGTTGGAGAATGAGGGGAAATGGTTCCTCTCATACACTACTGGTGAGATTGTAAGTTAGCACAACGTCTTTTTTGGAAAGAAATATGGCCTTCTTTAATAAATTAAATTAAATTATTTAAATTAAAATTTAAACTATCATATGCTCTCACCCAGCAATACCACTTTTGGGACTCTAACCTATAGAAATAAAAGAAAGCTACATAAAGATATAGGATAGATGTATAAGGATAGCTCTTTAACTTTCAATTCTATAAAAAACTAAAAATCTTTGAATATTCATCAGTAGGAAATGGTTCACTAAATAATATATTCTATACTTTCTCTGTTTCTCTCATCTCTCTCTACCTCTTGATCGCTAGCTCTATCTTTGCCTCAATCTCTATTTATGTATTAAGCTAAAAGGGAAGCCATGGTATTTTTAAGCACAAAATACAAGTTGCAGGAAACATATGGTGGTACTGCCCAATTTTTGTCAAAAACCAATCTGTAGGCTTGTACAAACATAGAGAATGATGTAGAAACACATATCCCACACTGTAAATATTTCCTTCAGCGAGGTGGACTGAAGAGAAATATAAGTGGAGGCTGCTAAGTTTTGCTTTCCACACTCTTGTGTTATTGGATTTGTTGAATCAAGTATCATTAGCTCTGTAATTAACAAAAACCTAACAAAGTTTAAAAATCAAGGTCGTCCTCTTTCACACACTTCTTTCTTTGGATAATTATTCTTACCTTAGTCTTCTGATGTAAGAAACTGTCTAATGACTTTATTTGAGAAGGCAAACTCAGACAGCATCCTGGAGTAGATTTCCCTCTGGCAACTGGGCACATGTGTCTGTCGCATGTAGAGGAATAGTGACGTTGGAAACACTGATAGGGTCCTTTCATTCACATCATCTCGTTTTGCTTCTCATAGTGACTCTTCATGGCAGTGAAGGAACTGAAGCTCAAAGAAGTTGGGTGGCTTGTCTGAGGTTGTCCAGGTAAACAGAGACACAAAATTTAAAACCTAGATCTTCTAATTTCACACACACTCCTCAGGGTAAAGTTTCCTTTCTGTAATATCTCCCTTGCTTCCCCTAAATGTTATCTTTAATTTTTATTAAGAAAAAAACTTTAACCATATCAATTTTTAAAATTTTTCCTTTTTGGGGATTTTTGGGTAGAAAAAGTAAGAAACATTCCCCAAATATGTATCAGGCCTATCATTTTCCTGAGGCTGACTAACTGTGCAAGAAGTTTGACAGTGTGATTATGAATATCTGCGAAGTGTTTTAGAAAAGATACCACGCTCCTTACGGTGTCTAGAATAACACATCTTTAAGAACAGATGAAACAAATCAGTTTACTTCTACTAAAGACTATGCCTGCACATCTCTTTTCTTTAAATTATCCTAACCAGTATTTTCCCATGTATATATCTTAATGTCTCTGGTTTTTCAGTGTTAGGTCCAAATATTCATCCAATTTTAGGTCCAAATTTAAGGGACTCTGATTGAACTTGAACCTTGAGATTTAGTTCTATTAGTATAAAGCCTTAAAGAACTTTAGGGAGCTCAAAACTTGTGAGAATTTACATCGACATTACTATATATGTTTCTCCTGCCTGATTATAATAGCTATGAATCATTGCTAATATTTGTTGAGCATTTTCTCTAAGCCATACACTATGCAAAGAAATTTTCATATTCTTATCTCATTTTATCTTTACAACTATGCTATCAGGTATTACTGCCAGTTTACATGCATAACGTAACTAAGCCTCAGAGAGGTGAGATAACTCTCCCAGGTTAAGACAGCAATTGGCCAGAAAGGATTTGAATCAGGTCTGCTAAACGCTGCAACCCATACTCCCTCATTCGTGGGGAAAAGAAAAAAAAAAAGGAAGGAAAACGAAGAACACTTAACCTTACAAAAACCTACTTAATAAATGCAGAAAGGTACTTTAAAATTTGGGGTAGATGTCTTGAAATGCAAGTCTCATTCTGTTTTAAGGAACAAAAGAAAACAAAAGAACATGTGTAGGACTTCCTTGGAATGTTACCCTGTAGTGAGCTTTAATGATTTCTTTCTATGTTATGTAGAGAACTAGTCTGGCCTCCCAATCCCTAGAGATGCAGTTTTATATTATGCTTTTTGTTTAAAGTAATTATTATCCTCTAGGTGGATAACAATTTGGTTCTAGGTGAACCAAAGTGATTTGTAAAAGAGCAAAGAGCTGTGCAACATTCCAGACCAGTAAGAGAATTCTCTACACATGTAGGAAGATGTTGGCTGTGAGTGAAAATAAAAATAGTGGCTGCATCAGCTGTTGATGTGTGAAATTGTAAGGAATACCATTGGGTCTGGAAATTCCAATTTATGCTTTCAGTTTTTCTTTGATTATTGAGGAAGGAAGGAAGGGAGGAAGGAAGCAAGCAAATAATTATGAAGAATTTTCTGGGCCAGATGTTATGCTAGGTAATTTTCACAAATTTTCTAATTTACTGCACTCAGAAAACCTTTCGCGAATCGCCTATCTCCATTTTACCAGAGAAATGCAAGATTCTGCAACTAAAATATGACAGAACCAGAAATCAAATGTATGTCATTCTGGCTTCAAAATTTGAAATTGTTAGCCATGTGGAAATTTCTGCAGATGCATAATCTGACTCTCCCACAATTTATTTCATCTTTAAATTTCTAGAAAAAGTTGCCATTCTAAGAATCTCAGCAACTTCAGATAAAAAGAAGTTTTATGAAACATTTTTCCAGAACTTTTGGCAAAAATGTTATACACAGGAAACTATACATATGGCTTGTCAATTTTGTTTTTGAATTGGTAAAACACAAAGTACAATGGTAGCTCTTTATGTTTTCAACTGCCAGTAAGACACTCAAACACACAGTAGCTACGGTATCAGTGTTAGTTTAATTAAACTGAACACAAAATCTCTCCCTCCTAATAACCACTAGTCTATCTGTTTGACAAAAGAAAAGATTTAACAATTCCTATGTGATCTGGATTTTGACTTATATTCTGAATTCCAGTTCATCAAACAAATTTCTGCCACTCTGAAGTTCTGTTAGTTCCACATTTTTCATGAAAATTTTGTTCCGAAAAAAGTTTGTGCTACTCTTTTGTTCCGAAATCTACAAAGGCTGTCTTTTGCCTAATGTCTTATATCTAAACACTTTTTCTTAGCTTTCAACGTCTTTAATAACCTATCTTATGAAAATCATCTAACTCAAGGGGAGAAGCACAGAGGGAACATTTGAGTAAGAATGGAAGGAAAGAGAAGCAGAACACTGTTGTGAAAGTTTTGTGCCTCTAAAATTCTTGGTTTGAGTCCTGTACATGTTAAACACATGCAACCGTGTTTAACACCCTGAGTGATATGTCTGTGCCTTTTTAGTCTGTGAAAAAAATCTACTGCATTTCTAATTTACTCTTTTCCCACTTTCTCCACCTCCCTTCATACACTTGGCCACTCTGTGGACACCCTCCCTGATTTCCTTCCATTAGTGGAAATATTCATGTCTATCCTCAAATTATTTTGTTTTTGGACTTTCCTCCTGAACCATTTTTCTGATGTTTTTCAGTCATCACACTTGATCTATCTGGACTGTGAACACAAGATATAAAAAATGAAATTGTTATAAACTCAAGTATGACATAATTAACAAAAATGAAATGAGAGATAACATTGCAATGATAGTGAAGTGCTGTATATTTAAGAAAATATAAAGCCCAAATCTCAATGAGGATTGATATCAACCCCTGGAGTTTCTTTAAATTAGGAACATCAGTTCTGAAGCAAAATTACTGGTCCAAATGAATATTTCTGAATCTAGAACAGAGAAATGGTAAGTGAGACCAGAGTCTGATTCTTCTTTCTGGTATTTGTTGTTGTTGCTGTTGTTATTGTCAGAAATTAGTATAGTTTAGCCAAAAAGTCTACACCAGGAGTCCAAGTTACTTTCCATACAGTTGCAATCTGGTATTCATGTAGTTAAGATTTTCAATGAAGACAAATAAAAAGAACACTACTGTCTGGATCTATAGCTCCATTGATTGGCAGCACAGAGTAAACTAGCAAAATAGCCTACGGTTCACTATCTTCTTAATCAGTATGGTGCTTTTGTCCATTCTGGTTCTTTATGCTGTGGATTATAGACTGATCTTACAGCTACAGCAGGTAGGCTCCTCTCATTTCTTTTCCACTTTTTTGGAGGGCTTTAATAATATGTAGCCATTAGGCTACCCAGATTTGATTAGCTTTAGGCTTTACCCCTGGCTTCCACACGTCACCATTGAAATGGTAGCTAATGTCTCCAAGATCTGATAGAGATTTCCTTGTTGAAAATGGGGTACAAGGTGAATTCCATTACATGTATGTACTGTGTAGTGGTAAAGTCTGGGCTTTTGGTATACCTGTCATCCAAGTGATGTGCCTTGACCCCAGGGTAATTAAATTTTCATCCTTCACTGCCTCCCATCCTCTCCCCATGTGAGTCTCCAATGTCCATTATACCACTCTGTGTGCCCTTTTCTAGCCATAATTTAGTTCCCACCTATAATTGAGACTATGTGGCATTTATTTTTCTGTTCCTGAGTTACTTTACTTAGGGTAATGGCCTCCAGTTCCATCTAAGTTGCTGCAAAAGACATTATTTCATTCTTTCTTATCACTGAGTAGTAGTCCATGTAGACATATATCACATTTTATTTATATACTCATCAGTTTATGAGAACTTAGGTTGACTTCATATCTTTGTGATTGTGAATTGTGCTACGATAAACACACAGGTGTGTGTGTCTTTTTTATAAAATGACTTATTTTCTTTCACGTAGCTCCCCAGCAGTGGGACTGATGGATGTAATGGTAGATCTACTTACTTTTGGTTCTTTGAGAAATTTCCAAACTGTTTTTCAAAGAGCTTGTACTAATTTACATTCCCACCAACAGTGTATAAGTGTTTCCTTTTCACTGCATCCAACTAGCATCTACTGTTTTTAATGATGGCCATTCTGGTAGGAGTAAAGTGATATTCATTGTGGTTTTAATTTGCATTTCTCTGATGACTAGTCATGTTGAACATTTTTCATATATTTTGGCTATTTGTTCCTCTTCTAATAGAATCATACTCTACTGGTGTTTCAAGTTTTTACTGAAACTTGCTTGCCTTTCTAATGTCTTCCCCAGAAACTAGCAGAATTAACTATCTACTGTTCTCTGCTCCCATAGCACACTGCACAACTCATAAAAGTGCACATCATGTTGTTTTCTTATCTTTCCCCTTCCTTCTGTTCTGTGACTTTCCTGAGTGCAGAAAGTGGTGTCTTATTTCCTAAAATGATTGTTATTATTATTGTTGTTGCTGCCATTATTCTTATTATTTTAATCATTGGAGGTAAGCACACTAACTGATATTTTGGAAGGGTTCAATATTTGATTTTTAAATGGATGGGCTATGTTAACATTAATTTTCATATAATTAAATACTTTATTGAAAATCAAAAACTTCTGACTTCTAATTCTTCAGGATTGACTGTAGGTTTTTGACATTTTTTTGCTTCTAGGCCTACCCAATTTTGCTGTATATTGGCAGGCTTTCAAGGTTCAGAAATGATGCCTTGTCTATTTGTATTACACCGGTCCCCAGATCACCATAGATTCTTAATAAATCTTCCTTCTAATCAGCTCTTGAAAATGGAGCTTCCAGCTTTAGTGCAGTCAGTTATGTAGATGGCTGTCACCAGGGCCTTCTATTTAGCTACAACCACGTTTCCAGAATTGCTTTTCTTTCCTCAGCTCCATTTGTGAGGCTGCAGCTTTCTAGAACCATATGTTGCAGCCAAATTGTGCTTTCCTCTAGTAGCAGGATATCAATTTTTTTTTAACACTATGTTATTTACTAGTCCCTTGGTTATACAAGAAAACTAGGAATCTCACACATGTTAGCAATTGTAGCTCCAGTAGCTAAAGATTTACTACAGGCAGGCATACGTTTACAAGCTGCTTCTCAGATCTCATCTCTTAACTTCCTGGTGTTACAGGAAAAGTATATCTCAGCCTGAATTCTGAGCATGCTCTAGAGCTGGACATTCATTTGTGTGTGTGTGTGTGTCTGTGTGTGTGTGGGTGTGGGTGTTGGTCTAGATGAGTACATAAGAGAATGATGCTTTTAAATTTTTGTTATGTCTTTAGTATTGTTATTGGTGTTACATGTCTGATTATTTCCCCACTGGCAAACTAAGCCTTCATTACAAAATCCAGTCACACAATTTGAATGCTTTAGAGATAAGGTTAAGGCTCTGTCAGAGCACTTAACCACAGGTGTAAAAATGTTGTGATTAAAAAGAGACTGCAAATTTAAGTAGGAGTAATTAGAAATGAATTCTTAATTGCAAAGTTACACAAGCATTTATGCTTTGCTTTGCTATCCCAGGTCTTTGAAAGGTGCTATATAAATGCAAATTGCTTCTCACATCATTCATGCCATGTATTCATGACATTGAAATGTGCATTTATACTGAACTAAGCTTAATAATAAAATACTAAATATAAAATATCTATTGAATAGAGCTACATTTCCATCACCCCAAAAATGCATTTCTGTATTTTTCTTTTTAAACATGTACCTACGTTGATGAGATGCAAGTTCTGTCACATCTGATTAAGAGAATGAAGTATAAAAATAAAATTCTTCAGATTGATTAAACTACAAAACTATAAGCAGTTTTAAAAAATATTATTATTGTAGCTTAAAAGCATTTAAATTAGTTTCTGAATGTGAAACACATGCCTATTATACTAAATTCATTGTCTTTTGGCAATGCAAAGAACATCTTCCAAGACTCATGGAGATGGTAATTAATGAATTATCAGAATGTATTGGTACTATAGATATTTAAACCTTTGTTTTGACCTCTTGATACAATCTCCACATCAGAAGTTTGGGTTGTGGATTACAGAATGTAAGCTTTATGAAGACCTAGATTTAAAATCCATGGAGAATAATTAGGGTCTGATTTTCACAAATCTACGCCAGAAAATGGTAAATATCACGTCCGCCTATGCTTACATATTTCATGTAAGTGTAAACAAAAAAGAATTATTTTAGGGCAGTGCTTCTCAATCATGTATGTATCATTACATCATTTGGGGATCTTGGTATGGATTCTGATTCAGTAGATTTGAAATGGGGCCCAAGATTTTGCATTTCTAACAACCTCTCTTATTATACAGATGCTATTATTTACAGACAACACTTAGGGTAGTAAGGTTTTAGGGCAGGAGTCTGCACTTTTTTTCTGTGAAAAGCCAGTTGGTAAATATTTTAGGCTTGTGAGTCATAGGGTCTCTTTTGTACCTAGTGGATTCTGCCATTATAATACAAAAACAGTCATTATTAATACATAAACAAATAAGCATGATTATCTTCTGATAAAACTACACTTAAAAAAACAGAAGGCAAGTGGATTTAGCTCCTGAACTGTAGGTTGTTTATGACTGTTTTAGGGAACTATGGATGTTCTAACAAACTCATCTATACTGGAAACTTGCACCTTTTAAAAATTAATATAGTGGAGATTAAATTCAATTCTTAAATGATCTTCAATGATTTTCAGGCTCTGAAATTTATAAATATAAATGTATAAAGGCTCCATTTACATTTATTTGCTTTCCATTTCCTTCCCTTCCTGGTATCTTCATTTCCTTTCCTCATTCACCATGTTAAAGAGTTCCCAGGCACAAAAAGCATCAGGCAGAATATACTCACAGAACCCTCAAGAGACTCTTCAGTGAGCAGGACTGTTGAGTAATAGAGTTTCTTTATTCATTGGGTGATCTCTCCCTCGTTCATTTTTCTACCTCAAGTAATCCAAATTCTCAAATGAAGCCACATAATTAATCAACCAGGTGGTGTTGGAAACCGAAGTTGAAATGCATGAGCAGATTCTCATTCAATTCTTTTCCCTACCTGGGTCTAGATAATAAGACTCCTTCTTCTGGACAGACCTTTATATCTTTCCAATTTTCTAACATCAGTCTGGAGTTCACTTGACAACTCCAGAGTTGATATTTCATTAAACTCGTAAGGTAGGTTTACAGGTTCACATTCACTGTCCCAGAGTGAGCAACTACAATATCAATGTCTAAAGTGTCCTTTATTTTATTTCTTCATTTCAGAGGAAATAAACTTAAGAAATATGCCAAATTGTGGTAAGAATATTTATCATTGTTAACTATTAGGACTGTTACTATCATCATGCAATACCAGGTAATTGTTATGGCACTTTTATTAGCTTGACAACTAAATAGGCAAGATTTTTGAAAGCACGTATGTATCATTTCTTTTTGACATATAAGAAATAAAAATAAAATCCTAAGCCTCCCAACCTACTGAACAGACCCCTTGTTGGCCAAAGGGAACCCAGACAAACCTTAAAACTGAGTTCCCTGGGCATGACTGGACAGGAGGTCAGACTCGAACTCATTATACCTCGTCTCTCCTGAACTGTCTTGAGCTTTCTTCCCTAAGGGTTAAATATAATCAGGCTTTGGAAAGACTTGCTCCACCGCTGATTTCAATCAACTGCCTAATGCTGTTCCTCCCTTCTGCAGTTTCAGCACTACAGCTGACCAGCATTCCTTCCTGATAAGGGCCTACCTGCCATGCAGTGGTTCTGGCCAGGAGGCACACAAAGGGTTTCTGTGTCCTCTGCTTCACCTTTTGACAGCAGAGGGCCAAAATCTCCCCCCTGGGATCATGCTGCTGCCGCCATTTTTTGTACATGTGACATATGAAGGGGCATGAAGCTCAGTTGTACATGCCTGTGTTTTTTCTTTCATAAATATTCATGTTCCTCCTATAGTATGTTAAATATGTATATTTGGCCACCCTGCTCATCATAAATTTTTGCTTCCCTTGACTTTCCCTCCAAGGATGTCTTTCCAGCTTCCAGCCAGAAGCTGTTGCTTCCCAGCCTGCCACAATGGCCAGCCTGCAGGTTACAATCCTTTATGAGAAATAAAGCTCTTCTTTCTAAATTTATGAATCTCATCATTCTTCAGCTGACAAATGTAACATAGCAGGTAAAGAGTGTTAATAGAAATAATAGATTAAAACAAGATTAGATAAACTACAACCTGAGGGCCAAATACATCCAAATACATCTCATCTCCTGTTTGTATATGGCCAGCAAGCTGACTACTTCTTACTTTAAATGGCTGCAAAAGACAAAAAAAAAAAAAAAATCAAAAGGTGAATAATATTTTGTGACAGAAAATAATATAAAATTTAAATTTCAGTTTTTATAAATTAAGTTTTATTGGAACATAGCCAAACTTATTTGTTTTTGTATCATCTGTATGATCTATGGCTACTTTGCCCTACAATGGCAGAAATGATTAGTTAAAACACAAAACTGTGTGACCCTCAAAGCATAAAACATTTACTATCTATCTATATACTGAAAATAACTTTAGCAATCCCTAGACTAGAACATAAAATGTCCCATGATTTATATCTATGTACTTCATTAAAATTGGGTTACTCCTAACTCATTAAGTAGTTAAAACAAAGCAGTTAAGAAGGTTGAGTACCATGGAAAAGGTATTTAGAATAAAGAATCAAAGAAATTGGTTAGAATATCTGGATTTTATCTAGTTTGTAATATAACAATAATTTTCATAAAAATTGACATTTAATGCATGCTTGCTGTCTACCAGGCACTGTGCTAAGAGCTTTGTGGGCCTATGGTTCTTGTTACAACTCATCAACTGGAATTATCTCACAACCCTTGGTTACTATTCGAACTAGGCACTATTATTATCCTCATTTCAGATATGAGAAATTGAGACTTAGAGGGATTAAATAACTTGCCCATTGTCACTCAACCAACAAATGGCAAAGTCAAGATTTGAACAGAGACAATTTGACTCTTGAGATCAACATTTTAACCATATGATAGAGATCACCAACAGTTTACAAAGATAATACAAATTTTCTAATATATGCATTGATCATTAGGCAATCTGTATGTGGGGAACTATCCATTTGCTGATGATCTTGTTGACTTCTGGCCTGAATGTGGTCTTGGGCAATTTGCAATGAAATGGAACTCCTGTAGATTATTATTAATATCACTGAGCTGTACACATCTTTTAAAATTGACTCTCATATTTCCCTCAGTGTTTGGTTGACTGAAATAAAATGAAAGCAGGCAGACTGAAGTTTAATCTGGGTAAAATGGAAGTTTTGGGGAAAGCTGAGGAGTATTTTCAGTATACAGAAAATAGCAATATTGTGAAGGCTTCACAGAGCAGAAGTGACTTAGGATAAGGCCTCAAAAAAGGGCAACTGCATTACACTTTGCATACATACAGTTGTGACCTTTTTCTTTACCTGGTGGTCTCATTACAATTCTTAAAGGGTGATAACCTTTACTTAAATACATTTTTTACTATGCCATGCCTATGCATGTATGCATACATAAAATAGGTGAGCAGAGGGCTAGTCAGGGCTTTCATTACTAAAATTAGATGCATCACTAGCTTTATCTCCACTAAAAATTTAGCTAGTACAGAAGACAATTGGTTATGTGCATAAAGCAATTAGTGATATCAATACCTAGACAATCACCTAAATCCAGGACAAGCTACCTAAACATAAATTATTTATTTACCCTTGACTTACTATACTGTGCTGGTGGGATTTCCTAGGGCTTAGAGTGAGTAAATTCTACTAGTAGTTAACATGGTTGCTATGCAATTCCACTGGTGGAATTAAAATCTATTGGGGTAAGTGTGGGACTAATTATACAAATGAAATTGTAGAATAAAAAGTGTTGTTTTTATTTGTTTGTTTTGAGTTGAGGAAATCACAAGAAGAGTACTTTGTATTCTCCGTGTATTTCTTTGTCCTCTTATTGCATCATAGACCTCCACTGCTAACTTTCAGGCAGGTCTGTTTAATGAGGCCTTTGATTTGTGGGGGTCTGTTGAGTGAGTAATTGGGCATTCAGTTGGAAGCTTTATTTTGACAGTGGGCTAATAGGTTAATTCTGTATTCAGAAATGCAAAATTTCTGTGTAGACATTGATTTTTTTTTTTTAAATAGTAAGTTGTCAAGCCTATTCTCATTTTCCAAGCATTTTGCTTTCTCTTGATGGCAGGCACTTTTGGTAAACAGATCATGTTATTTAACTGCATTCACTTCTCCATCCACAGAAGAAATATTGTTTTCCTCTAAAGAGAAACTTAAATGTTATATTTATAATTCACATGAAGGCTAGCATCAAGTGCTTATGATTACTTCAAATGATAAAAAATGTAATAAATGTCTAGTAGAGCTTGCTTATTACTGTTGGCCTCAAGTGCAACATCATTTAAATTCAAACAGCGCTGCCCTCTGCTATGAAAAAATGCCCAAAGGGCAAAGAATTGTATCCAGGGCTATTTATTGACATAAGTTAAACCCAGGTGGAGAACAGTTTTCCATGGACAGTATGAAAAGGAAAACCACAGTGTTTTGTGGAAAACTACTTATTTCAATAAATAATTTCATTAGATAATTGAGTCTTTCAATATAAATTTAAAGAGAATTAGGACAGAAAGATGAATAGTAACATTTAGTAATAACTTAACATGAAAATAGCCTTGGCTGCCACTTTAGAAATGAACATATAATTATTAAAGCCTCATCGTTTTATTTTATTATTTATCAGATGTCATGGTCTATTAAGTTCCCTATAATCTGATGGAAATATGAATTTTGACTTAGTAGTACTGTGTATAACCCAAATCTAATGTTGGATTTGGTTTTATTAACCTAAGGAAGACAGGAAACACACACACTTCCACGCCCACACATACATCCCCCACAGTTTGTCTAAAGGGAAAAAATAAACAATGAAATAAAACAACCAAATAAATAAAAAAAGAAAACATTGGGAGGGAAAAATAATTTCCTGGCCTCTATATTTCTTTTTTATTTGTTTTGATTTCATAAATATCAATGAATATTTGTGTCAAATGATATTTGAATTCTTTGGCAGGAAGCATAAATTTCTTAAAGAATGTTAGGAAGTAGCATTTCAAAGTATAGGTGGAATGATCTAAAAAACGACTACTTCTTTCACTTTTTAAGAAAATAAAAATAACATTTTTGTCACTGATTTAATATATAATCATGAACAGTTGTCATTACTTTAGTCATTTATCATAATTGTACCTTCTTTTTAAAATCAAATGGGGGTAGCAATATTTATCCTGTTGTGATATTGATAGTATGTAATGAAAGAACTATTTAAATATATCAGCATTATTTCAATGTGTTTGCAAGCTACCCCAAAATATTTAAAATAAGCCAAATATTTTCTTTAATTTTTTTGAGCACCCAGAACTGCTTTTTCTTTAATTAGTGGAAGGAGAAAGCAGTATTAACCAAATTCTAGTCAATTCAGTTAAGCAGTTATTCCTGGTCTTCTCTCAAAGAAAATAATGTAAGTGCAAAAAACAAGCACCCGCTTTTATGTTTGATTTAAGAAAAATAGGTATGCCTCTGAATTCCAGTACCATCCAAATAAACTGAAGTTACCATCTGTCTTCCTTTCTTTACAGTTTTGTCCTAATGCATTTGAACTATCTACTACTAGACCATTCTACTCAGATGATTTCTTATTTATTGCCACCCAGGTTTCTGATTTTCCGTCTCAGCATGCTCCTTGTATTTTCTAATTAGATCATCAAGCTTTTATCACTCTGTTTTTAAAAAAGTTTCATTCCCTAAAGAGCCAGCCCATCCCTACACAATCATACTATCATTTCTATCAGTCAACTCAAGAATGAAGCACACTACAGCCAAATAGGCATCTTGGACAAACTCAGTTACTTCTTCCCTTTGACAAAGTTGATTTTCCATTCTGGGCCACAGTGTACTGCAAATAATGGTACCTGAGAAATAAAAAGATGAAAAGTAAAATGAGGTAACCCCAATAAAACGTTTTGACCTACACACAAAATCTGGTTTTCTATCTATTGTAAGCTTTCAGAACTCTTATGAATATGATTAGTTACTTTGTTTTAAAGATTTCCTTTCATAGTCCTTAAAAGAGAATTCAACACTTATCTTTTCTAAACCACATCGTTACTTTGGCACTAGAAAATATATTCCTTCCTCTCTCCCTCCCTATCTCCCTCTCTTCCTTCCTTCCTTCCTTCCTTCCTTCCTCCTTTTACTCTTTGCCTCTCTGTCCCTCTCTTGGAAATAAGAACTTCTAAACAACAGCACCAATATGAACATCAATGAAGATAAGTATACACCCAGAGATTACAATCAGGTAAGATATGAAGGAATTTTTCATATAAAAATAACCTATTTATCACTTTTATTATGTTCAAAATCAATTTATTTAGTAAATTCCTATTATTAAAAGAAAAAATTTCATTTATTTCTGCTTTGATCTTTGTTATTTCTTTTCTTCTATTAGGATTGGGATTGGTTAGCTCTTCCTCTTCCAATTCCTTGAGTTTATTCATCAGAATGTCAATATCTAAGCTTTCTGTTTTTCGGATGTGAGCGTTTATAGCTATTAGTTTTCCTCTTAGGTATGCTTTTGCTGTATCCCACAGGTTTTGGTAACTTGTGTCTCCTTTATCATTTAGTTCGAAGAAACTCCTGATTTCCCCCTTAATTTCCTCCTTGACCCAAGAGTTTTTCAGTAATAAATTGTTTAGTTTCCATTTGGGAAATCAGCTCACTACAAATTGTGACTGTAAACTTTGTACTGTAAATGTTTTGTAGTTTTCCCCCCAATAAAATTTTTGGAAGAAAAAAAAAAAAAAAGAAATCTAATCAAATCTCCTATTTAAAATACCACATTTTTATTGTTTATTCATAAATTCCTAGTGACTCTACAATTATTAATAGATTGATCTAGTAATTATTAATGGTAGATCATTATTAATTAATTATAGTAGATTACTCTAGTAATTATTAATAAATAATTATTAATGGTGATTATGAATTAATGAATTATTAATACCCAATAACTACCTAGGACCATTATTTTGCTTTTTTTGGAACAATAAATTTTTTTGAAGAAAAAAAAAGAAAAAGCTTTTACATTGAGGAGTTAAGTGTTTTCTACTTAGCTTTAGTTTTTATTTTTCATTTTAAATGAAGTTTTAGTACCTTATTTAATCTATAACAACCACAGAATGTTAGTATCATTAACACCAGCTGACAAAGTAAACTAACTTTATTATAATTCCTATTAATTCATGAGATGAATTCATTGACCAGAGAAGGTCTAATAGTCATGATTTTTAAAACTAAAAGCTCTAGTCCCTTGCTTTGATAATGTTACTGTGATCATTTTAGATATAAGACAGCTAAGCCCCAAGTGGGTAAAAAGAATAGTTTCATTGAATTTCTAATGCAAGTTTCTTTATGATCCATAAATCATACTAAACTATTTCTCAAATTTATAATTTAACTTCTGCTTTAACAATTTTAGGGGTGAGAAAATCGTCATACTATTTTAATAATATACTCATGAGAAATGACTTCTTTATATTGACCTAAAATCAACTGCCTTTCTATTCCTGGTGGGGCCACTCATATTGCCAAAACTGAATAGTGGCCAAATCTGGTAGATTACTTTTTAGAGGTGGCCAGGAGATTTTTCATTGGCAGTACCTTCTGATACATTGTAATATGTTTGTTATAGGTATGTACATTTACTTTTTCCCCTTGAGCAACATAGTTTTGAACTACATGGGTTCATTTACATGTGGATTTTTTCAGTAAATACATTGAAAAACATTTTGGAGATTTGCCACAATTTGAAAAAACACACTGATGAGCTATGTAGCCTGGAAATATCAAAAAAATTATGAAAAAGTTAGGTATGTCATGAATCCATAAAATATATATAGATATTAGTCTATTTTATCATTTACTACCATGAAATATACACCAAATCTATTATAAAAAGTTAAAACTTATCAAAACTTAAGCACAAAACACAGACTACAGATGGTGCTATTTGTAATAGACAGAAAAGTAAACAACCATAGAGGTGCAGTATTAAATCATAACTGCATAAAATTAACTGTGGTACATACTGTACTACTGTAAGAATTTCATAGCCACCTCTTGTAGTTACTATGGCGAGCTTGAGTGTTGCGAGTAACCACTTATAATACCGTGTGAAGCTAATCGTCTCCACACGACTAGTTCGTCTCTCCAGTAAATTGCACATAGAAGTAAAAAGTGATCTCTCACAGTTCTTGCATATTTTCCATCATGTATAGTGCAATATCATAAACCCTGAATTACACTATAGTACCCATATGATATGCCCGTAGAGATGTTGGAAGTGCCCCCAAGAAGTAGAAAAAAGTCATGACATTACAAGAAAAAGTTGAATTGCTTGATATGTGCCATAGATTGAGGTCTGAAGCTGAGGCTGCCCACCATTTCAATATAAATGAATCCAGAATAAGGACCATTGGAAAAAAATAAAAAGGAAATTCATGAAGTCATTACTGCAGCTAAGCCAGAAGACACACAAACCCTGAACTTTTTGTGAAATACTTATCTCGTATTGAAAATGCAGATTTTATGTGGATGCAGAATTGCTATAAGAAAACCATACCTACAGACTCTAAGACAACTCGAGAAAAAGTGAACAACAACTTGAAGCATAAGAGAGGTGAAAGATCTAAATCTGAAGAATTTATTGCCAGCAAAGGATGGTTTGATAATTTTAGAAGGAGATTTGGCTTTTAAAAATGTCAAGATAATTGAAGAAACAGCTTCTCCTGACTGAGAGACAATAGACAGGCTCCCAGAAGCCATTAAAAAATCATTAAGGAGAAAGAATATCTGCCTAAATAGATTTTTAATGCAGATGAAATCACCCTAATCTGGAAAAAAATACCACAAAGGACATTTATTAGTAAGGAAATGAGCACCAGGATTTAAGGCAGGAAGAGATAG
>CAUYRT010087288.1:0-13956 GCA_963574885.1 Lepilemur ruficaudatus | reverse complement strand
GCATATGAAACTAGGTGGTTGTGTGGAAGTGCCAGCTGAAGTCTAAGGTTACTTCAAACCCACTTAGGAACACTCTAGAAGAATAGCCCCGTATGTAAACTTCGAATGACTCTTAGGCACTTTAGCCTGTTATATCAACTAAAATGGAAAATCTTTCGGCTTCACTAAAAATTTTGCTTATATATTTGTTACAGAATTAGGTTTAAGAGACAAATATATTCATTTAAAAGGACTGTTTTGTTAAACATGGTATAGTTTAAGTATATTTTTCTATATGTGCCTTTCTGTAAGAGTTCTCTCCCTGAACCTGAGGTTTTTGAACCTTATTATTTTTGTCTTAACCTTGAAGGTACATTTTATCTCCTTAAAAAATTTAAGCATTAACAAGTCCTATAAAGTATCTTTTTACATAGTTTAGATTCATACTTTCAGCAACTTGCAGGGAGCATTTTTAATGTACTCTGTGTTTTTGAGCACTCTGTAATCGTTTGTTTTCCTCCTGGTATCAGTAATTAATGACTCAGTGTATTATTATACCCAAAGTTCGTGAAACTAGGAGATTAGCCACCTTTAAAAACAACCTGAAGTTTGACTGTAGATGGGTCGCTGAGTAAGGAACTCAGTATCGGTGTTCAGACAATGCTGTCCTAGCACTCAGCATTGGGGGTGCTTGATGTGGGTATATGTTTAGTTAATGTTAATTAGAGTCCACTGGGATTATGGGAGACCCAGCCTACCACACTGTGCTGGATTTAATTAAAGAGTAGGCAGAGTTGCGATGGTCTGTCTCTCCTACTTCCAAAATAAAATTCCTGACTTTTATGACATATATGATCCTTGGGAGATATTTCAGGCAAGTGGTAGAGAATTGGTTATTGTTTTTTGTTCTCTTCTCTGGGTACCCTAATGTCCTTTTTATCTACATACATTTATGTCTCTCTGCTTTAAGTCACTGATCTAAATTCATGATCACCCCTCCATTGAGTACATGATTCTTCAGCAAGATTCTACTTTCGTATAAAGGCACAGACATTGGTGAACTTTAGGGTTTTAAAACTTAAAAAATTGCAATGACGAGGCATAAAAAAGAATGAATGGGCCAAGGGAGAAACTAATGTAAAAATTTTGAAGTTTCTACTAGTTAAACAACAGGAAATAATATAGTTTCTATGATACTCATCAAATATTACTTTAATATTTAAGGGATATTTTAAATATAATTTGGGGGATGAATTTTATTGATTTTCTTTGGTCTTTTATTTGCATAACAGCAGAATCACATTTCCGAGTTCTGTGCCTTGAGCAAGTCATTGAGCCTGTGGGCATCAGTTACTCATCTGTAAAATGGGTGGGATGATTCTGGCCTCAGGACTGATTTCATGAGGGTGTAATTAGAGAACATATAAGAGAGTGCTTTGATGATGATGAGGACCTAGCACCAGGCCAGGCACATGCTAGAACCTCTGTCAATGTGTGTGTGTGTGTGTGTGTGTGTGTGTTTGTGTATATTTAAATTTTAAAGTATTATGGGGGTACAAATGTTTTTGGTTACAAGGATTGCTTCAGTCAAGGTTATAAGCCCGTCCATCAACTGGTTAGTGTTCATTGTACTGATTAGGTAGGTTTTCGCCATCCCCTCCTCCCCCTTCCCCTGATTGGTTTCCATTGAGTTTTGCTTCCCTCTATGCACATGTATGTTCATCAATTAGTTCCAATTTCATAGTGAGTACATACAGTGTTTGTTTTTCCATTCTTTAGATACTTCACTTAGGATAGTGGTCTCCAGTTCCATCCAAATTGTTGCAAAAGGTATTAAGTCATCCTTCTTCAGGGCTGAATAGTATTCCATGGTATACATACCACATTTTGCTAATCCACTCATGAATTGATGGGCGTTTGGGTTTATTCCATATCTTTGCAATTGTGAATTGTGCTGCAGTAAATAATTGACTGCAGGTGTCTTTTTGATAAAATGACTTATTTTCCTTTGGGTAAATACCCAGTACTGGGATTGCTGGATTGAATGGTAGGTCTACTTTTAGTTCTTTGAGGAATCTCCATACTGTTTTCCACAGAGGTTGTTACAAGGAATGTTTTTATGGGGGACTCATCATCAATCTCTATCAATGGTTTTTAAACATCAAGGCAATATTTAATGAGAGTAAAGTGAACGGGCCACTTTTTTGTAGTAAATTATGGTAACCATCACATATGTGTTAGAAATCTTTAATTGCCCACTTTCCCAGTTTTTTTAACAAGTCATGCTAGATACATAGAGAAGAATCTCTCTCTCTCTCTCTCTCTCTCTCTCTCTCTCTCTCTCTCTCTCTCACACACACACACACACACACACACACACACACACACACTTTTTTTTCCATTGCCAGTGTAAAAGCCATGGGGCAAGATAGGTTGTTGAGAGGTTTGATAAATTATTTTGTGCATATTTATGGGGTAAACATGGAACATTTACAACATGGCTCTTTTAATCTCTATGTTTAGATACAGCAGCTTTTGACAAATGATCCAGAACGTTTTTGCCCTGAGGCATGTTAATGGATTAGCCAAGGAAAATAGGGCAGTAGAATTATAAGCTTTTGATCTTAATGATTTGATTTTTAAGCTGGAAAATTAAGGCACGTTAACCATATATGGTGGGTAACAACTACTTTCACCTGGAGTATCTCAGAGCCCTTTTTTTGCCACATCAGAAAAAAAGGCCCCTGCTTTTTCCTATAAACTACAAGGAATGGGTTACCAGTGAGTGAAACAAAAATTGTAATAAATCTCATTCTAATGATAGAGAGTTTGGTGTTAGAAAATAGGTTCTCACCTGTGCATTTAGGGCAAGTTGCATCTTGCACTGGGTGGAAAGAATATTGATAGAGTTGCTTTTCGCTACTGGTATATTCTTTTTGGAAGCACAGGGAATGTGTTTAGGTTTACAGTGTCAACTCTGAGCAAGTGCGTCTTCTATTTCTGATCTGCATTCATTCATTCACTCTTGCTATAACTGAGTGCCTTCAAAGAGCCTTTAGTGGTACTTAAGTGAGTACTTTAGGCCCAAGCCCTGAGACAGACAATTAAATATGCACTGCTAGCATTATGGTGTAATGGGAGCCACGAAAGGTTATTGTTAAGGGACCTTCTTGATTCCCTGCTGATGGAGTTCCAGTTCTTGCTGCCACTGAGGGAGGTGGAGGCATCGTATACTCTACCTCCTGCTTTTCTCCCTCCCCCAATCCCTCTCCCCATTCGTGACTTCCACCCCTCCTTCAGATGAAATGTGAGCCTCATTCCCGAAGTCTTGAGCTCTTAAAAGATTCATCCCCAGCTGCAGCACCTCTGTTCCCACCATTCCAGAGGCTGCTCACCTGCCAGCCCTACTTCCTGTTTGCCTATGTCCCCCTCACCACTCACTGGGTTCCCCAACTGCCTTAGGGCTTCATTGGGCTTGAAGAGAGGGAGAAATTGAGTAAAGGCAGGTGTGTATCTTTGTTGCAGGGTTTGGGAATGAGGAGGATGCAGCTATAGCTCCCACCTAGAACTGGAATGTGGTATTTTAAAGCACCCTTATGAAGAAGGGTGGTTTATAAAAACCCTGCTGGGATTTAACTTGGGTTTGTGCTGAGTATATAAAACAGTTCAAATGGAAATGACATCCTAAACTGTCTTCCAATCCATGAACTTGGTATATGTCTTGACTTATTTGAGTCTTCATTTAATGTTGTTCAGTAAGCTTTATATTTCTCCCCACTGAAGTCTTAAGTCTCTTTGTCATGTATACTTTGAGATTATTGCTATTTCTTATTTGTCATAAATATTTTATACATATTTTTAAAATTACAGTTTCTATAGTTTGTTGCTACTGTAGGTGGTATATGCAAACAAAATACCACCTCCCAAAGGAAGAAATAAAGATACCTTATTCTTTTGTTTCAGAGACCCTTCGTTTGAAATGACAGTTGTATCTGTCATGATTTATTAAAATAAAGAAAAATAAATACCTTTCAACTTAGAAACCCCACTCCTGGGGCTTTATGCAACATAAATAAATGCACATGTTTTTAAAGACATTTGTTCATGGATATTTACTGCAGCATTGTTTGTGAGGGCAAAAAATTGGAAATAGAGTGAATGCCCATGAATATAGGAATGACTGAATACATTAGATACAGCCATACAATGGAATGTTATGTAGCCGTTAAATTGCATGAATTAGAGCTATTCTAGTGGACATGAAATGATTTCCATGAAGTATTTATTTAGAGAGAAAAGGAAGAGGCAGGAAAATTATGTCTTTTATGACCTTTTTTTTTTACAAAAATCACACGCCTGTGCATGTGTATATGTATACATGTACCTATATGTACAGTGATAAAAATTTAGAGAAAAACAAACATTTACAAAATATGTAAACCTGTTAGCTTGTTGACATAGAGGAGGGTAGGGTGATGTGTTTTGGTAAAAGAGATGGGAAGGATAGTTGAGGCATATCACTACTTTATGGGTTTTTATGCCCCATTCTGGACACCTCCCCTTAATATTGTTTAGTGGAAAAATATATTTCAAAAAGGTGCACCACAGGTCTGTACTGAGGGAGACCGATGGCATAAATGTCAAACACTAACTGATAATTCACATCATATTTATTTTTTTACTGAAGTGGGCATTTTGTGTTTCCCCCAAGGGCAGTCAAATTTTCAGTTATGTTTTCATAAAAACAGCTTGCATTTCCTTAGCAAAGTCCAGCAGATAGCAGAGCTGGCAGGTGGGAAGCACACGCTCATGTGGACACATGTACACACACATACATGTGTACACACATACACACATGTACACACAAGCACATGTGCCTGTACCCTGGATCGCAGGTTTCAGAGGGGCCACTGTTATCATAGTAAGGTAAACGTTTTGAGCTAGAAGAAACCTACAGATGGTTTCCAGAGGCTGCTAACCTACCCATGATATAGATTTATGATACTGTTTATCCTTACAGGTAATACTTTCTGGAATCATAGGATTAACAACTTGGAAAAGGCCTATGATACTCCTGGTATGTACTGATCTTATAAATTGTTACCGTGTATAAAATGTGCTATGTATGAAGTCTGCTTAAATAAACCATTGAAGAAATGCTTAAGCTTAAGTTCATTAAAAAAATAAGTTAACAATGGACAATATTAGAAGTCATATGATCTTATAACACTAAATTAAGGTGCTAATTTTGCTGGTTTTCTGATTCACTTTAAGCTTCTTAGGTACCCAATGCTATACATGTGTTTCTAGCTCAAGGATTAGACCCAATCTAAAAACATAATTTTTTATAAAACTCTTTACTATGGACAGTTTTAAACATATGCAAAAGTGGGGGGAATAATATAATGAACTCCCTGTACCCATCATCCATCTTCAACAGTTATTAACTTACAGCCAGTATGTTCAGCTCTATCTACCCATTCCCGCCCCCATATGGTTTTTTCTTCCTTATTCTTTTAAAGCAAATCTCAGATATTCATCATGAATATGACTTTTTATTATTATAATGTTTTGGTTGGACAACCTCAGAATTTTGTTGCTTAGATTTGCTATATTGTTGTCCATCACATACATATTTTATTTTCTTTATAATATAGACATACTACTGGTGACTTTATTCTTTTTTTGTTGTTATTAAGGCAAAATTCATATAAAGTGAGCCATTTTAAAGTGTACAATTCTGGGCATTCTTATTACATTCCCAGTGTTCATCCTTTGTTTTTATTTGCCCTGTCATTTTGATTCATGGAATACTATAAAAAATAGACAATCGCTGATGGAGTTTTCAACTTTCGAGGATACAATAGAGAGTCTAGGAAATTCCATTTGAATTGAAGTATACTTAAAATTTTTTTTCTGTATAACGTCTCTTTATTTTTCTCTCATTCATCTTGAAATGGGATTAAATAATTTTCTTAAGTCATTTTGTATATATACTTAATAGTTCATCTTAAACAGACCGCTGTTTGTTAGGCAATGGGTAATCAATACAGAACTACTTACATTCTTAATTACAGGGAGAAGCAGCACATTGTATTATAGAATCTTTGAATGTCAGAATAATGGATCCCGATACTGTGCTGATGGTCTTGAAAAACTAAACTAAAGTGTTTTCAGGCCCACAAGATGACATAGGCAATATTTTATAACTCCATCAATGATAACGTTGAGCGAAAATCCTTTAGTAATTTTTGGAAAGAGTAAATTATCAATGTAGCATTTTAATACATTAGATAATAGAATAGGAGAAAATGAGGCTTTGGGTGAGTTTTATGGTCTGTGTTATAAATGGTTGAGGTTTGTTTTGCAACAATTCCGTAGGTTTACAGTCTCTGCAGAAAAATTTTGGATGGTGTTCAATGTTTATACTAAGACCTGATTATAGGAATTACCTTTGCACTATCTTTTCCCATTGGACAATATTAAAATACTCAGAAATACAAATCTCAAGCATTTAAATTGAATTTAAAATGAGGAAATCTCTAATGATATTTGCACTTTGAAAATTCCAAATGGACAAGAGAATATGAGCACGTGTGTTCTTAGGTAGAGTTTAAGAAAGTTCACCTTTTAAGACATTTATTTCTTTAGTATTGTTTGGTTTTGGAAATGTGCCTTATATATTTATTATGTGAGCTTAAGCAACTTTAAATGAAAATGACCCTATCTTTATTGTGTTCCTTTCAATTTATTTCTCATCTTTGTTGGTAAGTATATGTACTTTGTCACGAAGTTGCAACCAGTGTATACATACTATGTTGTGCTCTGCTTTTTCTGTTTAACATTAAATTAATTAAGTTAATATTGGTTAATATTATGTTTCCATGTGTATAAGGAGTCTACACTTAATATCGCTAAGCAGCCTTCTGCCGTATTTTCTGTATCGTCTTCAGTTTTTATCCTGTTTTTGGACATTTGAGCTTCTATATTTTGGCTGCTATGAATTGTGTATTATAAAGGTCATATAGAGATTGTTTTGAAATGTTAATCTGCATCAAGTTATAAAGAAGGTAAATTACTTTTTTAGGAACTGTACAAGGAAACTCTTCTGAGTCTGTCAAAAATCATTTGAGCCTTAGTATCACAAATGAAAAATAATCAGTTCACATGAATCTCAGTAGTATATACTGTTATAACCTGTGCCAAATATTTTGTTAAAAAGGAAAAAATTACACAATAAAATGAAAGAAACTAGGCGTGCCAGTCAGATTCTTCTAGTCCAAGCTCTTAAGAGCTGTGTAACTATGTGCAAGCCACTTAACTTTTCTGAGTCTTGTTTTCTTTTCTGCACACAGGGACTAATTTAGTGATACTGTTTAAGGTGTGGCTCTACCACATCCCTCCCTTAGTGGACATTTTTCTTCTTTCCTTCTTTTCTCTCCTCCTCCTCCTCCTCCTCCTCCGTCTTCTCCTCCTTCTTCTCCTCCTTCTTCTTCTTCCCTCCTTCCTTTTTTCTTCCTTCTTCCTTCTTCTTCCCAATCCCCTTTCCCTCAGCTTCCTGAGTTTAGGGAATGTGCCGTTGGATGATTTTTTTGGTGAGAAGCTGTGTTCCACTGGAGAAGCCAGAAGGGCCCTGTGGGCTGTGTTCTTACAGACCTGGCTTGACTGATCAGAGCTCTGTCCCCCTCCCCTTCACAACCCATGCTGTAGGCACAGTGGCACCTTCTGACTTGGGACTTTCTTCTCCTAGCTGGTTGCTTGGCGGGCTTCTTCTGTCTTTCAGCTCAGCAGTCACTTCCTAAGAGAGGCCGTTCCTGACCATCCCGATTGCAGTGATCCATAGTACCTGCCCTTTCCATAGCTCAGCAATGAAGCTGTTGGGTCCACAGGATGTGATTAGCCTATGTACTTATTCTTTACTATTTGCTCTCTGTCTCTCTCAGGAGAGAGAGAGTTCCATGAGGACAAGTACCTTGTCTCTTTACACACTATCATCTCTAGGGCCAATGTGCTTGATATACACTTGTTGCTGACGGTGGAATTAATTTGGCAGCAATAAGAAATTTAGGTCCTGGGTGAGTTCTCCAAGTTTCTCTTTTACTTTTGTCTTAAATTTCTCTCGCTTGCTTTTGTTTTCTATAACTTGGATTTGTACCCTTTGAACCTCAGGGTTGTTAGGGAATATTTTGGTGGTGGAGCTAGGGAGGGGGAAGGATGGTCTTTGTCAGGGCCATTTGAGAGGCAAGCTGTCCTCATTTTGAGCTGCTGGGTGCACACCAGTCTAGAACACATGGATATTCCCTTTCAAGAACCATTTGCAGCTGTGCTGCCTCTTTTGTGATTGTTGCTGTGATTACACCAGGTTTTTTTTACTGGTTTGAACAAAGAAGGGTCAGTTTGACCTAGTTCCTTCAAACTCAAGTTTGCATGGAAACTCAGAGTTGAAAGCTTTCCTTCACTCTCTCTTCTACTGATAAGCATACTCATATGTTCAGAACAAAAATTATAATATTGCAAAGTAGTTTGTAAATATTTGTAACTATTTATGGCTATGACTAGGATTAAGTGAAGGAGTATGTGCATGTGTGTGTGTAGTATTCTAGGTTGCGTATTTTCCATAAAAAGCTAACATTTTTTGCCAGGCATGGTGACTCATGCCTGTAATCCTAGCACTCTGGGAGTCCGAGACAGGAGGATCACTTGAAACTGGGAGTTTAAGACCAGCCTGAGCAACATAGTGAGACCTCCATCTCTACAAAAAAATAGAAAAATCAACCAGGCATGGTGGCACATGCCTGTAGTCTCAGTTACTCAGGAGGCTGAGGTAGGAGGATCGCTTGAGCCCAGGAGTTGGGGGTGGGGGTGGGAAACTAACATCTTCCATTTTTAAAGTATGTTTTTATTTCTTCTAGACATCATTCCTTTTTCATTCTAAGAAGGTATTTCAACACCCAAAGCTGAGGTTCTACATAAACTATTCCTTGCCAAATTATTATCTCAATCAATGTGATTTATGTGTTTATAAATCACATACAGTGCTAGAAATGGCCTCAAAGATTGTATGGTCTAGGTACCTCAGTTAGAAAACAGAATTGTCTTAATAAGATATTTTTCTTATTTTTCTTTCGTGGCATAGGTATTTTCTGTGGCAGGTATAATATTTTTCTTTGGTGGTACATTTAGTAAGAATCACCACTGTGAAAGTCCAGCTGGCCCACAGCCTACAATTTTGGTTGCTTATGAAGTGGTAATTTGAGCTGTTGTTATTTTTTTTCTTGTCAGTTAGGAACAGATGGGATGATACAACCTAGAAATGATAAAAGGGCAGCTCTGTTCTTCAGCATCAAGAACGAAGGTTCTTCCCCAGGGGTGTGCTTGTGTCACGTGTGGTTTATTCTCAAGTATGGATCCTGTTGATTTGCACCCCAGACCAAGAGTAGAAGAGGATAAATACACTGGCTGATTTTAAAATGGTCCTTCAGTTTCTTTTCTAACTTCAAGATTACAGTATTTGGAATTAAACCTCATTACCCAAAGAGACTAAAAAATGGCTTAACATATACATAATCCTTTTTTTCTTCATCTCACTGTCCAAGTAGGTGGGGCTGGTAATAGTTCTGCTACACAAAGTTCTAGCAGGTTCTTTCATATACATTTTTATAGATAAGGGCACAGTAGCTCAGGAGTTAACTGGCTTGTCCAGTTCACAATCAGATGACCTATTATCAGAAAGAACCCAAGAGTTTCGGCTCCTAGTTAGTGCTTCTTCCATTGTAACATTTCACACATATTCCATTAGGAAATTGGAAGGTACTTTGCTGTGGCCAACAATGGCTTCTTCTCTCTCTCCCTCTCTCTTTTTTAAATGTGAAATCTAAGTTAAATAAGTTCTTTTCTTATTTGTGACTGTCCAGTTCTTTTTCAAGATCTGACAAAATTTTGGGGAATTTTATCCTTCACTCAAAAAAGCCAGAAGCAGAAATGACCAAGGCTACACAAAGTCCAGGGGTGAGTCTCAGTCCTGTACATTTCAATCAGTGAGTGGCCACAGAAACAAATCTAATCAGTTCCCTTATTTGTACAATGGGCATACACCCATCCCTCAGGACTGTAAAGAGGAACGAGACATAAATGCTCATTGAAACTGAAAATGGAATCTCAGGTTAGACAAACACATTATGAGTTATGTTTTATCACCCATTGAGAAAATCTCCAAGAGCAGATCTGGTCTCTCGGTTTGGTGTGTTAAGTAACCCATGGCAGTGGGTAAAATGTACACTTAGGCATTGCAAAGGCACCCTGGGCTGGGCTCCGGCTTCTCTATGACCACAGTGGGTTTAGTCTTTTGGCAACAGAAGTTTGATTTCTGCCCCTGATCATCTTCTCCCAGGAACTATGCATTGGGCAAGAACCTATGACCTAAACAAAACGAAACAAAATAAAACACCCCGGGATCCTCAGAAATTGAAAGCACTCTTAGGCAGTCCATCTCTGGGCAGCATCAAGACCCAGGCAGTACCTTGTTTTGCAAACTGACCTAAGCTAATTTGGGTATGCTCTAATTAGCAGGTTTAGTTTGCTAGCAACAGATAATTGCCAAAACTTATAAGTGTTAATAACTTTCCTGCAAAGTCAATTGTTAAAATGAAATTGATTCTCAGATCAAATTCTGCCATGCATGTACTTACTAGCCACCAGACAAAAAGAAATTGTTCACACCCTCTGTTCTGAAGCTCAAGGGATAGAGAGATGAGATTTGTATCATGCTTACAGAACAGAGTGTGTGAACAATGTTTTTGTCTTTCCTTTTTGTATCCACTTGTCTTGAATACCACTGTTGATTCCCTGAAAACCTGTCGATCAAGCAAAGCTAAGTTTATTAGACCTACTTCAGTAAGGGAGAACACCTCCTTGCCAGTTCTCAGAAGAGGTGAGTCAAAAAGAGGATATTTATAGAGTTTTAGGGCCCCTGTCAGGCAGCGATTTTAAGGTGAGCCTTGCAAGGCCGAGGACTGGTTGGGATTGGGCAGAGTTTATGACATAGAGTAATCCCTGATTATTTGCAGTTTTGCTTTCCATGGTTTCAGTTATCTGTGGTCAACCATGGTCTGAAAATATTACCTGGAAAATTCCAGAGATAAATAATTCATCAATTTTAAATTGCTTGCCATTCTGAGTAGCATGAAGAGATCTTTCGCTGTCCCACCCGGGACGTAATTTATCCCTTTGTCCAGTATATCCATTCTGTCTATGCTCTCCGCCACTTGTCACTTACTAGCCATCTCAGTTATCAGATTGTCACAGTATTGGAGTGCTTGTGTTCAAGTCACCCTTATTTTGCTTAATAGTGGCCCCAAAGCACAAGGGTAGTGATGCTAGCAATTTGGATATTCCAAAGAGAAGCCATAAAATGCTTCCTTTAAGGGAAAAGGTGAAAGTTCTCTACTTAATAAGGAAATTAAAAAAAAATTGTATGCTGAAGTTGCTAAGATACAGTAAGAATGTGTCTTACTCTATCTGTGAAATGGTGAAGATGGAAAAATAAATTTGCCTGTAGTATATATAGGATTTATGCTATCTCTGGTTTCAGGCATACACCAGGGGTCTTGGAACATATCCGGCATGAATAAGGCGGGGACTACTGTGGGTTGGGGCAGAGTGAGAGAAGGGTCTGGATCTGGAAGAAAGGCTTGATGAGTAAGCTGTTAGTCTTGATAAATAAACTATTTTAGTTAGTTCACAGTCTTTTGAAGAGCAAGTATTTCCTGGAGCAAGTAGCTGAGTTATTTTTGTTTCTTCACAATGTTGTTTAACCATGGGGTCAGAAAAGTCTGGCTGGTCCCAGAATTGATTAACACAGGGAAAAGAAATTATGTCGGTTTTAGTTAATTTCACAGAGAACCCATTTTTAACGTCCATTATGCTTATTATACAAGCTAATAGTTTCATCAATGACATCTCATTTCCATATTCACTCTAGCAAAGTTGCTTGGATGTTGTTGGGAGATAAAGATAAAGGGAGCAGGCTTTTGGAGTTTGGCCTTTTCGTAAATGCTAGCTGGCCATTGGGGAATATGAATTTCTAACTGTCCTTAGGGTATAGCTTGTACTAAGCAATATGTACCTGCTATCACATTGTCAGTCCTGCAGTATTTTAAAGGGCATTACAGAGAAGCTCTAGTACTGTGTGTACCTGGGTTGCTAAAGGGAGCCCCCTGACAGTCCTGCATCCAGACTGTCTGGGCCCAACACACTGTAGTGGTCAATTTCTGAATATGACTGTAAGACAGAGTCTTACTCTGTTCCCTGGGCTAGAGTACCGTGGCGTCAGCCTAGCTCACAGCAACCTCAAACTCCTGGGCTCAAGTGATCCTCCTGTCTCAGCCTCCTGAGTAGCTGGAACTACAGGAACGTGCTACCACCACCCAGCTAATTTTTTCTATATTTAGTTGTCTGCCTAATTTTTTTTTTCTTTCTATTTTTAGTAAAGACGGTGTCTCACTCTTGCTCAGGCTGGTCTCGAGCTCCTCAGCTCAAGCCATCCTCCCACCTTGGCCTCCCAGAGTGCTAAGATTAGAGGCATGAGCCATGGTGCTAGGTCCTGACCATTTTTCTTTCCCTTTATGAATTGCAAGGCTTCCTAATCATTTGTAAAAGCTCTTTATTTTATTTTTTTTTGAGACAGAGTCTCACTCTGTCACCCGGGCTAGAGTGCCGTGGCATCAGCCTAGCTCACAGCAACTTCAAACTCCTGGGCTCAAGCAATCCTTCTGCCTCAGCCTCCCAAGTAGCTGGGACTACAGGCATGTGTCACCATGCCCGGCTAATTTTTTTCTATATGTATTTTTAGTTGTCCAATTAATTTCTTTCTATTTATAGTAGAGACGGGGTCTCACTCTTGCTCAGGCTGGTTTCGAACTCCTGACCTTGAGTGATCTGCCCGCCTGGGCCTCCAGAGTGCTAGGATTACAGGCGTGAGCCACCGTGCCTGGCCTGTAAAAGCTCTTTATAACGAGAAGTTTTAACTCTTCTTGTATAAGCATTCTTAGTTGTTCTTTGTGTTTTTAATTTTGTTACATGGTCTTTTGTCTTTTGAATGTAGAATAGAGCTTTTTTGTTTTCATGCTGTCAAATCTGTCCATCTTTTCCTTTCTGGTGTTTGGGTTTTCTTTTCATGTCTAAGAAATGTGATTTAGTGATATGGGTAAATATATTAGAATTAGCAGCTGTGAACAGGAGAGATCGACTGTTTCAGAGAGATTGAGAAGGGTAAAGATTGTGATAACATCCCTGCCTCTGACAGTTAGCCAACCTTTGAGAATGCAGTTTAGGTGGAGTAGTAACAGTTAGAAAATAGGCTGGGCGCGGTGGCTCACGCCTGTAATCCTAGCACTCTGGGAGGCCGAGGTGGGCGGATTGCTCAAGGTCAGGAGTTCGAGACCAGCCTGAGCAAGAGCAAGACCTCATCTCTACTAATAATAGAAAGAAATTAATTGGCTAACTAAAAATATATATAGAAAAAATTAGCCGGGCATGGTGGCGCATGCCTGTAGTCCCAGCACTCGGGAGGCTGAGGCAGAAGGATCGCTTGAGCCCAGGAGTTTGAGGTTGCTGTGAGCTAGGCTGACGCCACGGCACTCTAGCCAGGGCAAGACAGTGAGACTCTGTCTAAAAAAAAAAAAAAAAAAAAAGAGTTAGAAAATAACAGAAGAGAGTGTGGTAAGAAGTAGAGATGGCAAATATAAACTGATCTTTTTGAAAGATGGGCAATGAAAAAAAAGGGAGAGATGACACATTGGGCTTCAAGAAGAAACTGGATAATTTTATTTTATTTATTTATTTTTTTAAACAGAGTCTCACTCTGTTGCCCGGGCTGTAGAGTGCCGTGGCATCAGCCTAGCTCACAGCAACCTCAAACTCCTGGGCTCAAGTAATCCTTCTGCCTCAGCCTCCCGAGTAGCTGGGACTACAGGCATG
>CAUYRT010087287.1:0-16423 GCA_963574885.1 Lepilemur ruficaudatus | reverse complement strand
TTGGGTCTATCCCCCACCCCCCAATTCCCCAGTGTTCACTCCCACCCTTTGAGCACCATAGTGTAATAAAAAAGAAAAAAAAAAAAAGACCTGAACAGACATCTCACCAAAGAAGATATACAGATGGCAAATAAGCATATGAAAAGATGTTCAAGGCCAGCAGGGTGGCTCAAAAAAAAAAAAAAAAAAACCTCAAACATCTGCAAATTTACCATGCAATTTTCAGAGATGTAAACATTTACGGTGAAGTTGTAATAAAAAGTAAGGTGATGCTATGTGATTGCAAAGAGCACGCAGGAGTCAATACTGATACTTACGTTCTATCCTTAAGTTGGGTGTTAGATACGGTTTGACGCTTGTATGTGCATAATATATATAGCTTATAAATATACACATTTTTTAAGCCAAAAAGCTGTGGTCTGAATGTCAGAATTGAGATCAGGATGATGGAGTGTATGGAAGCAAGTTCCAGTTAGAAAGTCATTCTGTTTGCAATAACGCATCCCATCTCCCGGTTAGAATCAGAATTTATGTGCAGCCTGTTCAATAAAATATGAGTAGCCACTGTTCTCTTATACTCCCCTAGCAACAGCCTAGCACTGACACCACGGAAAAAAGCCACATCACAGATGCTCTGGCAGTTTCTCTCTAAACACTCACTATTAGCCTAACCCAAAATAGAATTCTACTGGTAGAAGAAGGGAAATTGAGGATAAAGGAGAGAGATTTTTTGGGGGAAACAATATAAAAATTGTTTAGTATTAAATAAACTGTCGTGTCAGGTCAGATTATTTTGAGAAATTAATTTTCTTATAATAAACTGTAGAAATTTAAAGATCTTCTTATATTTAAGAAAAGAATAACCTTTTTGGTTCCATGTGGAACAGTGAAAAATCTAAAAAAAATTGTCGTCCTATTATCATTCAGAGTTCAATGAAGATTGAAGAGAATGTTAAGGACTCCCAGGTGCCTGTTTGCTTTTATCCACTTCAATTCTACACATTTCCGAGGGGCCTGAGCAGGAACACCTTCAATACAGACAGGGCTGTGGTCCGCCATGTTTCCTGGCTTCACGGTGGTTCAAATCCATGGACGCTGTTAGTTCCCAACCTCACCTCTGGTCACCATCAGAGAAGTCCACCCGCTGATGCCCTAAGTATATGGTTCCTCTGATGTCAGTGGCCTCCAAGCCCGGGAAAAGGTTCAGACTGGAGCCAAGAGCAGAGAGACAGGGCAGAGGATGCAAAAAGGGAAAAAAATCAAACCCAGAGGCAGCATTGAGACAATTCCTGTAATGCTAGAAAACTTGGGCCTCTGTCGCAGATGAAGCTACAAATAGATTTTATTTTGACGTATAAATAAAACGAGAATGAAGAGAAGTCGATGACGACTTTAAGATCACATGCCTGATTTGGTGAGCTGACAAGGTCGTTTCTAATCTGTGGTATCTGTTAATAGAGAGCAGCATTGCTTACATAAGAATTTTATTTCTACCAAGGAAGTACTTAAAATATATCCTGGTAAGTTTAACTATGTGAACGTCTGAGAGGCTTCATATACTTGCCTTCCAAAGACTCACCGTTCACTTCCAAAAGATGTTACTAAGAAAATGTAGAAATGTCTCTTTATAGTATTGAATTTACAAGTGTTTCCATCAAAATGGAGAAGCCAGCTAATACCCTAAAGCAGCAAGATTCCTAAGTGTCCACCGAGAGTTTCTATCCTCCAGAATTTATGAATTACCACCTGCCCTTAATCAAAGCTTCATTATAAAAGGTCTATTTTCACTTGTCTGAACTTTGTAAAAAAAATTCAGGTCTCAGAAAAACGTCAAATATTTAAAAATACAATGTACAGTGGAAAACATCTCGAGTTTAAAGGTGTTTTTGCAAAGAAAACAAGTGTGATCCAAGTTTGGCTACTCAAGACTTTCTGTAAGAGATTAACCCAATCTTTGGGATGCTTTCTTCAAAATAACCTGCTGCAGTGGCGAAATATGATTTTTAAAAAAATTATTCTTGAGTTCACATCATCACACATTATCCAACTGTATGATAGGCCAAAGACATTAAAAGGTCAAAACTAAATCAGACATGACCTACCAAAGCGTGAAACAACACTGTAATGGTCACCAGCAAGATCTCTATTCATAGCCTGAAACACACTATAATCTGGTTATGAATTTACTGGAATAACGGAAGGTGGAAAAAGGAAGAGGGTAGAAACATACAGCAAGAATTCCTTACAGTATTGCAGTACGAGTGTCAATAAAAGTGTGACAAATTCAATTAGAGGGACATTTTACTTGTTGAAATAAAACCTAAAGATGCATCTAACATAAATTGGATTGTGTGGATAATGCATGGACAAAAACAACAAAAAATAAATTGGAAAATGGACCAAAATGATCCTGTAAGAAAATGTGGAGCTATTTGCCTCTGACGATTCTTCTACTTTTCAAAAAGACTTCAGTGCCATGTTATGTTTTCTGCCCTGTGAGTCAGCCAGGAGGAATGTGGACACCATTTCCTTTATTAACAGGTCATGGTTTGCTGATGATGGCATTACTTATTATAAATGGTGGGTTTGTTTTTTCCTCCCAGTTCTATCAAAATTCTTAACCGAAATATCTTTTCTTTTGTTTATAATGTAGAACAAATGACCCTCTCGTATTTGTGAATCTTGAATAAAATTAAAAAGTAAGCCATCATTAGTAAAAGACATTTAACCCAATAAATGAGGTACACTGTGCAGTTGTCCATGAGTTTTCTCCTCCCTGGAGGAAATGACAGCTGATGCTTACAGCGTGTCATTAATAACTCTTTATTCAAAGACTGATTTCTGTTACTTAAGAGGCCAAGTTCACCAGCAGACTCCTAGTCTGGAGGCAAGCAGACACCAAGCATATTATGAAAGATGACTCACTTGACTATACCAGATGTACCACAAAACTCAACAGGCTTCTGAAGTATGCCATCAGAGACAGACACAGCTTTCCAGCTTACTGTACTAATGATTTTTATTTCCTTTAGTTAGAAGAAACCAGACTAAAGGAAAATCTCATAAAAGGTATTTGTTTGCTTAAACATTACTTATATTCTCACAAAAAGAACCTCTTTGTATATTACTACCTGACAAATATTTAAAAGGGCATTTTCAAATTGAACAGATAGTAAAGCATTTAATGATTTTTCTCTTCTTCAGATTTTAATAATTTGTTTAAATGAATGGGATTCTCTTTCCAAACATTCAATAATAAAGGGAAAAAAGATATCTATTATAACACATAAAGTACATGGTATTTGTTATTTTTATTTCTTTCTTTTTACCAGGATTACATTCATTAGTATATATGTATGCAAACATTTGCTATTAATTTGAGAGAGAAATTGGCATATACTTAGGTAAAAATTTGGAAAACACTACATACTGATAACTTTCAGAGATTTATAAGGTGCAAAAAATGAGCAGTTGATACCTATCACACCTGAGGGAGACAAACATCACAACATAAACACCACAAATTATTTACCTTCATAAAGTACAAAAGCATATATTTTATGTTGGCTCTTCCTCTGGTTTTTCATTTGTAAAAGTAAATAAAAATTCAGAGGGAAATATATTTTTAAACTATGAAGTATAAACATAAATAGTTCTGAGAATGGAAAACTTAAATAGTAATGAATAAGAGAAAATTAATACCTGGGGGTTTAAAAAGAGACATAAGGAGGTTTAAAAAAAAACTTAGGGATATCAACTTCTAACCTCAGCTGGACCAGGCCTTCTTTCGTAAATAAATAGAAAAATATATATGAGTCAGTAATTTCTAGACAATGAACAACAGTAAGTACAAGCATGTAGTCCCTGAGGGAAGAGAAACTCATGAGTTGAGGCCTATGATTAGCTTGGAATTCTGCCTGGGGACAATTTTCTGACTGCAGCACAAGAGGGTGGAGTTCAAGCAAAGCACAGAAGTCCTGTTGATTGGAGGAGGAAAAGATCAGAGTTTGAGGTTGCTGAAGTTGCTTAAACTTGAATGGCTGGGTCCTAAAGGGTAGAGAGCTGCTAGAGTTGGGGAAAATGGGCTCAGAGGTAGATAACACATGTTATCCACAAGTCCTGTGCTCAGGGTTCGGCTGTGTGTGTGCAGAGCAATACACATTAACCAAAGTGCTGCTGCTGCTACAGAGAGATACTGAACAGAGATACTGAAATAAAACAGTACTGAGAGCCTTTGAGGTATGGCTCCATTAGATAGAAGAGGTAATACCTTGGTAATGCCTTGGTAATACCCCAGTATACAATATGAACATTGCTGAGACACCAGGAAGTCTATGCCTTAGGAGAAACTTAAAGTAAGGCTTCCACTTGCTTATCTTTACAAATTGTAGTACTACGACTCATCAAGATCCACAGGGGAAACAGAGTTTGGAGATTTGTCAATTTGAAGGGCTTGGGAAAGACCCTGGGCTTCCAGTAGACACAATCTGACAAACTATAATAAAGATTAACATAAGTTTCATGTGATCATTTAAAAATTAAACTTCAATTAAACTGCAAGAAAAAAATCAACATACTTTAAAGAAAGAAAACAAAATATAGTTTCTACAACATATCTATAATTCCCTATATACAGTCAAAATTTACTGAACATGTGAAGAAACATAAAAATGCTTCCCATAGTCAAGAGAAAGAATAGTCAATAGAAAAAGACCATGAGACTACACATATGTTGGAATTAGGAAAGACTTTACAGAAATTTTTATAAATATATTCAATAACATAAGGAAAAGATGATCATGATAAGTCAACTGGGAAATAATACCAGAAGAAATAGAAATTAAATATAAAGAAGTTGTATAACTGAACAGTACAATGACCTAAAGGAAAAATTCACTAGTTGAAAAATTCACAATGTATTGGAGATTGAAGGGAAAAAAACCCCTTTTGATTCTAAGGTAGGCAAATGACTCCTAGGAGAAAAAAACAAAACAAAAACACTAGTCATAAAAGAAAACTTAATAAAATAGATTTTATTAAAACTAAGAACCTTTTCTCTTCAAATAATACTTTTAAGAAAACAAAAATGCAGCTACTTGGGAGGCTGAGGCAGGAAGATTATTTGAGGCCAGAAGCTCAAGATCATCCTGGGCAACATAGAGAGGTCCCATCTCTAATAAAAATAAATAAATTAGCTGGGCATGGTGGCATGCACCCACAGTTATAGCTATTCAGGAAGTTGAGGTAGGAGGATTGTTTAAGCCCAGTACAAGGCTGCAGTGACCTAAGATTGTGCTACGGCACTGCAACCTGGGCAAGAGAGCAAGACCCCATCTCTCCCTCTAAAAAAAAAAAGAGAGAGAGAGAAAAAGGGATAATGAAACTGAAAAGCATTTTTATGATTTGAATTTAGTCCTTTAAAGTTATAATTTTTTCTCTAAGCAAGATGAGAGAAAATATTTGCAAAACACATATATGACAAAGGACTCACATCTAGAATGCAGAAAGAACTGTAACAAATCTGTAATATAAAGATAACCTGATAAATGAGGAAAAGATGAGGACATTGCACAAAAGGTATGCAAATAATCCATGAAAGGTGTTCAATATTATTAGTCATCAGGAAATGTAAGTTAAAACCATGAGATATCAACACAGAAACACGTATTAGAATGTCCACAATCAAAAAAACCTGACACTACCAACTGTTGACAAGGAGCAACTGAAACTCTCATACATGACAGGTAGGGGTATAAAATAATTCTATCACTTTAGAAAACAATTCAGCAATTTCTTGTAAAGTTGTACATACACTAATACTGTATGTGAGCCAGGAGTATTCACCCAAGAGAAATGAAAACATGAATTAACACCAAAACTTGTGCTGAAAATGCAGAGTAGCTTTAATTATAACAGCCCCAGACTATATACTCCATGTAAATTATACATCAATAAAGCCCATTAAAAATTTTTCAAGTACAGACTGATTTACAATTAGCAGAACCACTTTTGCATGAAAGGTACAAAAACTACTTTTACACAAAAGTCACTTAAAAAAATTTATTCCACTTAAAGAATTCTAGGCAGTCCTGTCACTATCATCTGTCTCCTGTCTCTGCGCATTACCTGGGCTTTCTATACCCAAATCCTAAGAAAAAAATCTAGCAGGATGCTAAATGTGAAACAACACACTATATATTGTCCCTAAACTTCAAAATCGAGATAGATGATCTCAGATGCATGATTATGTATATAAATATTTATTCAAGAGTAGTACATGTCACATCTCCCCAAAAGAGCCAAAAATAGAGGGATGTTGATCAGATGGGTAGAAGAAAAAAGCAATCTAAGCAAATGTCTGTCCTAATTTTAGTCTTTTTGATGGTTACTGAATGAGGTCAAATTAGCGTTACGCCCAAGTTCTTAAATCTAGTCCCAAGGTTTAACATCAGACAGACGCAAACCTGGTAAAATGAGTCACAGAGATAGTTGATTAAGCTGCTCTCTGCAGATGGCTTGGACATCCTCTGTTAAGTCAGGTGGAAATGTCTGTAAAACCACACGAAAACTGCAAACTTGACTGTACTCTGTTTTGCAAATGAGAATTTCTGCTACAGATATTACAAAGTTTGTACATTTGCTCTCCATTCACAGTGAACAATCTTGCCTATGAAGGAAATCCTAAGAAATGTACCAAAAATTTGCAAGAAGAGGTTACTTGCACAAATCACCAAGAGAACTGTTTATAAGGAATAGTTTTATGTATAATAATTATTGGCCAGTAACTGCATAATATTTAGTTTAGGTTTTCCAAAAGTAAATAAAATGAATCATTGGTAAGAATTTCTTACTTATTTTAAAATTTCACGTTCTTACATAGGGCAATCACAGGCTGGATCTTCACAAAAGCCCAACAACGTAGATTTTTATTTAAAAGAACCCAAGAAAATGTGGTATAAAAAAAGTATATTTACAACATGATTATAGTCAGTATAAAAAATTTTCAAGACTGGTGTGTATTCCCAAATATAATTTTGTTTTTCTCGTGTGACTGACTATTGACCCCTCAGGACAGAGATGTGACAAGCCTTAGACTCACATTAGACAGAGTCTAACTTATCCTAATGGTTGCCTGTAGCTGTGTTTCTTGCCTTCTTTCTTTTTTACAATTCTTTGTTATAGGTACATCAATAATGGAAAAATTTCAAAGGTTGTGATTTAGAGATTAAAAACAAACAACCCCCTGCCCCCTGGCATTTATACAATCTATTTTTTTTTTTTTTTTTGCTTTCCTATCTTGTCTTAAACATAGAACACTTACATAATGCTTTAGTGTTTTTAGAGACTCTGACATACTTTATGGATACAATCATACAATGTTGTTACATACTATTATCCTTTTATTGTTTATAATTGGGGAAACTGAGGTTCAGAGGCATTGAATGATGTCCCTAAGATCAGAAAGCCAGAAGATGGCAATGCCAAGTCTAAAAGCCAGGATTCCCAACTCTGTTTCTTTTTTAAAATTTTTTAAAAATTTGTACATATTCCTAAGGGACAAGCGCAATTTTGCTCCATTGATATATTGCACTGTGTTAAATCAGGCCTTTGGTGCGTCCATCACTGGAGCAATGCACATCGTACTCTTCCAGCACCTCCCATCACCCCTCCCCCCCAGGATTCCTGACTCTTATCTGTTTCCCTACCAAACACGGCCAGAAATAGTTTCACGGTAAAGACGAAATTAAGAAGAGTCTCAAATCCCTTACATTATCAACAGGCTTATAAGATAAGGCACAGGGAAAATGTATTCTATTGGTATAGCAGTTGGAGAATTTGATTCCAAAATTCAAAGTGACTAACATTTTAGCTTTATAGTCCTTTAAAAATTAAAAAAAAAAAAGAACAAAAAATCTAAAAGGTCCGTAGCTTCCAGTGCTTCAATAACTACTAATTTGTTATCAAATCACATTTATAGGGAAAAGAAATACTTTTAGATTATAATAAAGGTCATAACCACCCAGTCTAAAATAGGCTACAGTAGTAACAGAAGACACATCTTTTCAGAGAATGGACATGTGCAAAATGAACCTGAACCTGGATTTTGTGTTTCTCCCATTCAGCTGTGATTGGTGTAAGCCCGTTGTTTGGCTTTCAGTGGTTGAGAGCTGCAACCTCAGAGAAAGACTTTTCTCTCTGCTGCACCCTAATGAGCATGTTATTAATAAAAATGAAATACATTTACCAAAGCCCAGCCGGTTCCTTGATCGGATCCCCTAATCTGAAACCGCATCCTGGCCTCTGACTGCTATGGCTACTTTTGCAGTCGCTTTTCCTGAGCTTGCCTAACACAGAGCTTTTGAAGACAGCTTTCAGAGACAGCTTTTTTTTGTTTGTTTGTTTGTTTTTGAGACAAAGTCTCACTCTGTTGCCTGGGCTAGAGTGAGTGCCACGGCGTCAGCCTAGCTCACAGCAACCTCAAACTCCTGGGCTCAAGCAGTCCTCCTGCCTCAGCCTCCCGAGTAGCTGGGACTACAGGCATGTGCCACCAAGCCCAGCTAATTTTTTTTTTGTATATATTTTTAGTTGGCCAATTAATTTCTTTCTATTTTTAGTAGAGACGGGGTCTCGTTCTTGCTCAGGCTGGTTTCGAACTCCCAACCTTGAGCGATCCTCCCTCCTCGGCCTCCCAGAGTGCTAGCATTACAGGCGTGAGCCACCATGCCCAGCCCAGAGACAGCTTTGGCGACAAACAACTGACTAGCAGGGTCAGGCATACATGCACACTGGTGACAATCCTTCTGAATGACTGTGAGAGTCCAGTCTGTCCAAAGGATGCATTTTAGAACAATACCATTTTCTGATCCTCAAATCATGTTAACATTCACAAAGTGAGCAGTGAGAGGGACACTTGGCTGCTGGAAATCAGAGAAGGTCACGACAGTGTCATTTTTTACAAAATTGATTTTTTGAAAAGGACAGGCAGATGTTAAATGGGAGTCACCATCAGGATAATGATTTCTCTGCTAACAGCTGCAGGCCGCAGCCCCCCTCGGCACTGAAGGCACCCCGACATTAACACGCCCGGGGCTGAGTCAGAACGACGTGGCAGTCTGTTTCAAAGAGCAAGCAACACTTCACGCTTGCGAAGTCATTATGGGAAATCACTCTTCCACCTGGGCATATCTGGCACCACAAATAACCCACTAAACGTGAATCTAACAGCTATTCCTATTTCAATGAGTTGAAAGACAGTTCAGTTGAGAACTGGTTTATGCAGGCAGACAGCTTCCAACAGAGACGCAGCAGAGAGATATTTGGGGATAAAAACAGGGGGGAGAAAAGTCTCTTTCCTTCTGTCCATCCTTCCGTCATCAGCTGTACTCAGTGGCTAGTTGGCTGCGATGTATTCCTGATTCAACCGTGTGTGGCTCTGTTCTGCTCAGTTCCTTAAATATTTATCAAGTGCCCCCTAAATGCCAAACACGGGGCTGTAAGCTGAGGATGGAAAGAGGAATGAGACATTTTTCCTGGACCTGCAGAGGTCAAGTCTATAAATGAGCCGGAGAGAAGAGCATGTGTCATTGCAGCTTGATTCCCATATTGCTTCCTTTGCAGACTGCCCCTGGGTGAAGTCCCTCGTCTTCAAATCTACCGTCTGTCACTGCGCCCGTCTAGAGATTGCAACTTCAGGGCTTTAATGGGGGAGATGTTGGTCAAAGCACACAAAGTTTCGGGTATGTAGGATGGGTAAGTTCTAGAGATCTAACGTACGGCATGAAGACTATAGTTAATCATACTGTATCGCATACTTGAAATTTGCTAAAAGTAGGTCTTAAGTGCTCTCACTACACATACATGTGGTTACAAAAGACAACTATGCAAGGAGATGGATATATTAATTAGCTTTACTGCTGTAATCATCTCACCATATATATGTATATCGAAACAGCACATTGTACACCTTAAATATAATTTTAAATTAAAATTTAAAAAGTACACCGTGAACTATGAAACTCAAAGAACAGTTAGTTTCTTTGGCTGAATGGTTTCCACCAAAAACAGCAATTTAAGCCACCAGGAGAGAACAGTGGGCAAGATGGACAGGTGGGAAGAGGAGAGGCGGTGAACAATTCTAAGTTAAACTTCCGAGCGATGAGTTGAAGGCTTCTGGAGTTAACGAGCAACTGCACAGAGCTCTGATCATTTGCATCCTGGAACCCAGCAGCCCTCAGAGCCTCTGCTCTTCCCAAGAACAGGAAGCTAATGTCCAAGTTGCTGGGAACGAACCTGAAATCTGCAGGATAACTCCTCTAATTCCACCGTGTGTCAGTGCCTATGATAGGACAATTAGACAGGCAAGTGGAAAAGCAAGAGATTACGTAGTATAATGGCTGAGTTTTAGTTTTCCCTGGATAGTGGTCTGGCTACTGGTGAGAGGGAGGCCCCCCTACCTTGGAAAATAATTTTGCTCCTGAGACTGTTGAACTGATGGTGTATTACAGGCTTAATTGGTTTAAAAGATGAAGTGAACTAAGGCTATGGCTTGCCTGATTGCTGCTTTAAGAAGGGATAAGTTAGCAGTCACTAGACAGACAGTGACTTCCGTTGCCTATTGACAGCATGTTTCCTGTAGTCAGACATCTGTGGACATCTAAGGACACAATTTCAGGCTTCAGAATAATCAGGAATGTGTAAGAAGAGCATACCAACCACATCATTTGTCATCAGGGAAGCACAAGTTAAAACAACTATGGACTACCACCATACACCTATTAGAATTGCCAAAATCCAGAACACTGACACCACCACATGCTGGCGAGGATGTGGAGCAACAGGAACTCTCATTCACTGCTGGTGGGAATGCAAAACATATCAGCCCCTTTAGGAGGCAGTGTGACAAGTTTTTTTACAAAACTAACCATACGATCCAGCAATCACACTCCTTGGTATTTACCCAAAGGAGCTGAAAACTTACGGCCACACAAAAACCTGCACATAGATGTTTCTAGCATCTTTATTTATAATGGCCAAAACTTAGAAGCAACCAAGATATCTTTCAGTAGGCGAATGGATAAACTATGGTACATCCAGACAATGGGATATTGTTCAGCACTTAAAAGAAATGATCTACTAAGTCATGAAAACTCATGAAGGAAACACAGATGCATATTACTAAGCGAAAAAAGCCAACGTGAAAAGGCTCCGTACTACATGATTCTAGCTATACGATATTATGAAAAGGCAAAGCCATAGAGACAATAAAAAGATCAGTGGTTGCCAGAGTTTTGGGGGAGGGAGAGACGAATAGGCAGAGTATAGAAGATTTTCAGGGCACTGAGACTATTCTCTATCCACGACAGTGGATACACGTCGTTATACATTTGTACAAATCCATGGAATGTACAACAGCAAGAGCAAAGTTGGTGTTGTACATTCTATGGACTTTGGGTGATAACAACGTGTCACTGTAGGTTCATGGTACCTACATGGGGAAGTTGATCACGGGAGACACCACCCATGTGTCGGGGGAGGGGGTTATGGGAAATCTCCGTACATTCTGCTCAGTTTTGCTCCGAGCCTACAACTGCTCTAAAAAATAAAGTTTATTTTTAAACAGTGTGAACTAATGTTTCCTTTAGTACACAGCAATCAACACTCAGGTGCAGCTTTTTAAAAACTTAATTTCTTTTTTTCCTAAGCAAGAGACAAACATAGCTCACCTGAATCCTGCCTTTTATTTTACACAATTTAAATTTTGGAAGCTAGAATCTGAGTGATTAGCTAGTCTCATATCCTTCCTTTATGTTCTTTTCCTAAGGTCAAGAGTGAGTTAGGGCAGAGACTCGATCTGGAACTCAATTCTTAAGCTTTGGGCCAAAGCACTATCACAATTTCACTCAGTTCAAGAAAATGCAATTTCAGTGAAGCACAGTATTATGTGGTTGGCTCTTGAAATGATCATAATAACTTAAAGAATGTATCTATCGCTGCCTTTGACCTTTTGATTTGTTTTTAAAAAACAGTACATCAGCTGAAATAGCTATTACTATAATGCAAAACATTCCAGGTAAAAGGGATATATAGCTCACCCCTCTAGTGAAATCCGTCCTACAAATGTAAACGCTCCCACCACAATTAACACTCGCTCTGCCTCATCTCTACCCAAGTTCTATGATTTTCTAATTAATTCATTAATTGTGGCATTAGCTATACCTTTTCATTCTTTAACCCATTTTGACGAGGAATCACAAAAAATATTTTTCAATCTCTATGAGACCTCCCAAAGAGCAGGATTCACAAACATGCTTGAACCCAAAGTAAAACAGGAGACAGTCCAGTACTTAATACCTAGCATGAGGAGTATTGCTACGACCAACTCCCAGAGGACAGGCCATTTGCTGTCTTGAGTGGTGAACACAGATGTAAGTTTTGTTTCTTTCTAATTATTGTGAAAATTTGCCTCCCAATTGCAAATCAATCGATAAACATACATCAATAAAATGGGTACAAAATATTCCCAGATCCTATTCTGAACAAAATAAAACAAAACATAATTCAAGTATGAGCAAGTGTTGAACCATTCCTCCCAGCCACCTTCCAACGGACATGCGCGCTGCGGTGTCCTGGCCTCCCTGCGACTCTTCCCTCTCCCGTTCTTGGGATCTGCTTTAGAAGGTGTACACAATGTCCTCCAGGTGGCGCTATGTCTTGTTTTCATGCAACTACTGATTAACACTGACCGTCTAAACAGCCACACTTTGATATTCAGGGCACCACGACGCAAAGGCAGTGTCTGCGGGACTCGGGCTTGGGACAGTGCCATCTCGTCTGTACATCGAGGTATACGCGAGAATGTGAACATGACATTCCATTTTGTAGGGATGATTTTATAGAAATAAAAGGAAAACCGAAAATGAAAGCTTTGATATTGCTGATAAGAAACATAGATTGTTGAACAAAACAGCGCCTCTTTAGCCTCACATGAACACTCACTAGAACTAGGAAGATGACTGTTTAATTATGAAGAACGAACAAAATCAAAGAACACATTCTGAATATTAAAACTGTCATTGCAGATTACAAGTGCATTGTCATTAGGAATTTATTTTTTTATCTCCATAGGAATCCTTGGTAACATATAAGTCCATTTTCCAATTTTCCCACATTGAGTCTTCATATCTTTAGGAATGCGTTACGTGTGAAAACAGAGGACTATCAGTGGTTTTTTCCTACCATAATTCACATTAGAAAGCAACAGCATTATATGCGATGTGCAGGTGATAAACTACTTCTGTCAAAGGCCTGTAACTAAGCACAGTGTCAAGGTAGAAGGTCAAGTAGTCAGTCAGGGACTGGATGTATAACTGAACCCAGAGCCACCTAAGTAGGGTCGTTTAGGCTCCAGACTCATCGCATTGGAGGGGTTAGATGGGCCTTGGCTTGAGGACCTTTGAGAACAACAACTTTATCTCAAACATGTGCCAGTGGTATGGGACAAAGTCATTGAGGGGGAACACGATGGAGCCACAAACTTCCCAAACTGAGAAACAGACACGGCCTTCCGCCCCCAACAGCTGATCAAATTTCAACGTCAGATTTGGAGGGGCCAAACATCCAAACCGTATCATTCTCCATTCACAAAGAGCAATTCTGAAGTGCCGCAGATAGACTCTTACCAGAGTCAGGCATTTGATAGCCCCGGCCTTAGCCTTACATAATGCAATTTTATCAATTAGATTTTTGAAAAGTGTTTCTTAACTGCAGTGAATCCCTTTTCAGCAATTTAGCCAAATTAAAGTAATTTACAAAAAAAAAGGCGGAGACATACATTATGGTGTCATCATCTCCCCAAACCACTGGGGTTGCAAAGAAGCATAAATATTTAAAAAGTGCTCAGGATAGTTTAATTCTGTCTTCGGCAATTTATTAATTTGCAAGAGACAGACGACTGAGATGTAGTCTAGCAATCACTAATTGTTTTTAGATTATTCACTAATGTATTCATTTCATAATTGCAAGTGAAAGAATGCATACTAATGTTCAAAGCTGCGGCCCTTTTTGCATAACTTAACTGATTTTAATGGTTAAAAACTCAAATAGATTCACAGTGAAATCAGCTTTAGTAATGAACGCACTTACCTTTCATCAAAATAGACGGTTGTTTCGCGCCATGATGAACTACTGGAACCGTGTCTTCAGCAATCTTTTGACCCTGTGCAGACCTCAGATCCATTAATCCTACCACCCGAATTTCATCCCACGCCCCTTGCCTGCTCACTTTCCCACAACCTGGCACACACCGTAGGGTTTATCATTATAATCACACGACTGCGTACAGCTTCGACTCCGTGGTTCACTCTTCCTTCATTTTGTTCACCTGGTAAGAACTCTGCCCTGATTAAATCTGACTCTCCAGGTCCTCTGCACCAGGCAAGCAGCTGAACGTGGCTGAAACACACACACACAACTGCCGGTCTCACATCAAACTCACGACCCTAGAACTGCCCACCAATTCTACACGTCCCCGTCCATTTCCTCATTCATTTTCCTTATGTGTATTTCATATTTTGCTCTCCCCGGGCCTCCAACCCCTCCTTCCCAGCCCCTCTCTCATCTGAGGACCCTGCTTCCTATTTCCCTGAGAAAACAGAAGCAGTCAGAAGAGAACACCGATTTCAGCATCTGCTACCATAGGGATTCACCTATCTGCAAGTGGCCCAGGTACTAAACCTGCTCTGCTGTTCAGTGGAGCAACTGGCCACGCTGTCACCCAAAGTAAAGCATCCATTACACACACATCCACTTCAACCCACCCAACAGGACTGCCCTATCAATTCTTCCTTCTTTTCCTATATTATCATTTCCCCTCTCTACTACTGGATCATTTCCAAGAGCATACAAATATGCTACTATTTCCCCCTTCTTAAAAAAAAAATAAAGAAAACTCTCTTTCCTCCACCTCCTGCTCCAGCCAACTCCCCATTTCTCTGCTCCCTTTTACAGAGAAGCTCATCAAAAGAGCAGTCTTACAAGGACTGGCTCCGATCTCTCTCCTTCCATCTTCTCTTGAATTCACTCCAGCAAAGTCATCGTGCTGCTGAACCACTGATATAAGCTTTTGTAAAAGCCACCAAAGGCCTCACCTGCTAAACCCAATAGTCAATTCTCAGTATTTATTGATTTGACGCATCCGCAACATTTGATATAATAATCACTTCACCTCTTTAATGCGCTGCACTTGGCTTTCAGAACCCCATCGCGCTCCTTAGCTTCCTCCTGTCTCATGGTAGCTCCTTCTTCTTGCCGGCTCTAACTCATCTCCTTGGCCTCTCAATGCTAGCACATGCTGGACTCCGTCTTGTGACTTCTCATCTCTGGCCACGTCCAATCTCTAAGCTGGAGGTACTTAAACTACATTGCACGTGAGAATCATCTGAGGAGGGTTTTAACAATACCAAAGCCTGGAACCCACCGCAGACCCATTATAGAAGAACTGGTAAGGGTGAAAGTAGGTTTCGGCTGAGAATCGCTGCCCTCCATGTTCTCATCCGTCCTTACAGCCATCAGTGCTACCCAAGAACAGATACCCTCAAATGCATGTCTTCATCCCAGATCTTGCCCCTGAACTCCAGACTTGCGTATCCAACTGCCCACTTGATTTCTACACTTGGATGTCTAATAAATATTTCAGACTTTTCAGTTTTATAGCAGAATTCCTGTTTCTACCCTCTCCAAACCTACTTTTGTGGTCTCCATGACAGTGAATGACAGTTCCATTCTTCAGCCGAAAACCTTGGAGTCATCCTAATCATTTTTCTCTTATTCCCCATATCCAATCTGGAAGAAAATCCTGCCATTTCTGCATCCAAAATATGACCATCCTGCTCCAAAACTCCATCACTTTTGCCCCAAAAGGTACACCGCCTCCTCCCTACTTCCTTCAGTTCCTCGCCCCAATTTTATCTTCTCTGACCACGCTATTTTTTTTTTTTTGTTTAGACAGAGGCTCGGGCTGTTGCCCGGGCTAGAGTGCCATGGCATCAGCCTAGCTCACAGCAACCTCAAACTCCTAGGCTTAAGCAATCCTTTTGCCTCAGCCTCCAGAGTAGCTGGGACTACAGGCCCGAGTTACCTGTAGTCCTGGTAACTTTGCCTGGCTAATTTTTTGTTTCTATATTTAGTTGTGTGGATAATTTTTTTCTATTTTTAGTAGAGATGGAGTCTAGCTCTTGCTCATGCTGGTCTCGGACTCCTGAGCTCAAGCAATACTTGCGCCTCCGTCTCCCAGAATGGCAGGATTACAGGCATGAGCCACTGCATTCAGCCTCTAATTCAGTTTCTTTTTTTTTTTGAGACAGAGTCTCACTTGTTGCCCGGGCTAGAGTGCCGAGGCGTCAACCTAGCTCACAGCAACCTCAAA
>CAUYRT010087279.1:0-19408 GCA_963574885.1 Lepilemur ruficaudatus | reverse complement strand
TTCATGTGTATGTCTTCTTTAAGAAATGTCTATTCAGGCCTTTTGCCCATTTTTTAATTGGATTTTTTTTGCTATTGTGTGCAAGATATAAATATACATGCACCTAACTAACATCAGAGCATCTAGATATATAAAGCAATGGACCTAAAAGGAAAGACAGACTGCAATACAATAATGGTAGGGGACTCACTTTCAGCAATGCACAGATAAGACAGAAAATCAACAAAGAAATATCACAGTTGAAGCAGACCTAAGACAAAATGGACCTAGGAGACATTTATAGCACATTCCAACCAAAAAGTTACAGAATACTTATTCTTATAAATAGCACATGGAACATTTGTAGGATAGATATGCTAGGCCACAAAACTAGTCTTAATAAATTAAAAAAATTTCAATTATAGTTAGCACCTCTTATGACCACAAAGGAATAAAACTAGAAATCAATAACAGAAGAACTTTAAGAATTATACAAATACATGAAAATCAAACAACATGGTACCAAATAATAAATGAGCCAATAAATAACATTTTTAAAAATTCTCAAGGCAAATAAAAATGGAAACATAACATACCAAAACCTATGGGATACAGAAAAAAACAGTTCAAAGAGGAAAGATTATAGCATTAAATGCCTACATCAAAAAAGTAGAAAGATTACAGATTAACAACCTAACAATCCACTTGAGAGAACTAGCAAAGAACAAATCCAGATTAGCAGAAGAAAAGAAATAACAAAGAACAGAGCAGAACTAAGTGAAATAGAAGCCAAAAAAACAATACAAAGGATCAATGGAACAGAAAGTTGGTTTTTCAAAAAAGAAAACACAATTGACAAGCTGCTAACTAGACTAACCAAGAAGAGAGATGATCCAAATAAACAAAAATCAGAAATGAAAAAGGAGACATTACAACTGATACCACAAAAACATGGAAGATCATCAGAGACTACTATGAACAACTATATGCTCACAAATTACAAAACCTACAGGTAATGGATACATTCCTGAAAAAATACAACCTTCCAAGATTGAACCAGGAAGAAACAAAAATCTTGAACAGACCAATAACAATTAGTGAGATTGAAATAATAATAAAATATATCCCAACAACAACAAAAAAAGCACAGTATCAGATGGATTCACAGACCAAGTCTACCAAACTTAAGAAGAACTGGGACCAATCCTCCTGAAAAAATTGAGAAGGAAGGAATCCTCTTCCACATCAAAAACATAATGCCCCACAATCAAGTGGACTTTATCCCAGGGATATAATGATGGTTCAACATATGCAAATAGATAAATGTGATTCATCACATAAACAGACTTAATGACAAAAACCTTATAATCATCTCAATAGATGCAGAAAAGGCATTTGATAAAAGCTAGCATCTCTTCATGATAAAAACCCTCAACAAACCAGACAAAGAAGGAACATACCTCAAGATAATAAAGGCCATATATTACAAACTCACAGCCAACATCATACTGAACAGAGAAAAATTGAAAGCATTCCCCCTAAGAACTGGAACAAGACAAGGATGCCAACTTTCACCACTCCTATTCAACATAGCGCTGGAAGTCCTAGCCAGAATTCTCAGGTAAGAGAAAGAAATAAAATACACCAAACTTAAAAAGAGGTCAAATTATCTGTATTTGCTGATGGTATGATCTTATACCTAGAAAATCCTAAAACTCCTCCAAAAGGCTCTTAGATTTAATAAATGGATTCAGTAAAATTTCAGGATACAGTCAACATACAAAAATCAGTAGCATTTCTATATACCAATAATAATCAGGTTGAGAATCAAAAACTCAATCCCATTTACAACAGCTACAAAAAATATGAAATACCTAGGAATATATCTAATCAGCAAGGTGAAAGATCTCTATAAAGAAAACTATGAAATACTAATGAAAGAAATTGTAGATGACACAAACAAATGTGAAAACATCCCATGCTCATGAATCAGAAGAATCATTAATGATATTGTTAAAATGACTATATTGCCAAAAGCAATCTACATTGAATACATTCCCTACCAAAATATCAATGTCATTTTTCACTGAATTAGAAAAAATACTATTAATAAAATTCATATGGAACCAAAAATGAACCTGAATAACCAAAGCAATCCTAAGCAAAAAGAACAAAGCTGAAGGCATCACATTACCAGATTTTAACCTATACTACAAGACTATATTAACCAAAACAACATAGTATTGGTACAAAAATAGAGACATTGACCAATGAAACAGAATAGAGAATCCACACATATTAATACAACCATCTACCTACAGCCAACTGATCTTTGACAAACCAAACAATATACACTGGGGAAAAGTAGCCCTATTCAATAAATGGTGCTGAGAAAATTGAATAGCCACTTGCAGAAAAATGAAACAGAATCCATATCTCTCACCACTCAAAAAATTAATTCAGGATGTATAACAGACTTAAATATAAGGCATGAAACTATAAGAATTCTAGAAGAAAATGTAGGGAAAACTAGATATTGGTCTAGGCAAAGAATTTATGACTAAGACCCCAATGGCAATTATAGCAACAACTAAAATAAATAAATGGAGCTTGGTTAAATTAAAAAGCTTCTGCAGAGCTAAGGAAATAATCAACAGAGCAAATAGACAACTTACAGAATGGGAGAAAATATTTGCAAGCTATACATCCAATAAAGGGCTAATCACCAGAATTTACAAAGATCTCAAGCAAATTGGCAGGAAAAAACAACTCCATTAAAAAGCGGGCAAAAGCCATGAATAGAAGCTTTTTAAAAGAAGAGACACAAATGGCCAATAACCATATCAAAAATTGTTCAATGTCATTCAGTAATCATCAGGGAAATGCAAATTAAAACCACAATAAAATATCAGCTTACCTCTGTTAGAATGGCTTTTATTAAAAAGTCCAAACAATAGATGCTGGCATGCATGCAGAAAGGAGCACTTATACATTGTTGTTGAGACTGCAAATTAGCACAGCCTCTATGGAAAATATTATGGAGACTCCTCAAAGAACTAAAAGTAGACCTACATTTGATTCAGCAATCTCACTACTGGGTATTGACTCAAAGGAAAATAAGTCATTTTTATCAAAAAGACACCTGCACCTGAATGTTTATTGCAGCACAATTCACAATTGCAAAGATGTGGAATCAACCCAAGTGCCCATCAATTCATGAGCAGATTAACAAAATGTGGTATATGTATACTTACATAGCCATTACTACTTAGCCATAAAAAAAGGATGAATTAATGCCTTTTGTACGATTTGGAAGGAATTAGAGACCATTATCCTAAGTGAAGTATGTCAAGAATGGAAAAACAACTACCACACATACTCCCTAATAAATTGGAACTAACTGATGGGTGCAGGAATGCACAGAGGAAAGTAAAAGTTATTGGAAATCAAACAGGGGGTAAGGGACAAGAGTGGGAGGAGCAAAAACCCACCTAGCAGATATATGAACACTGTTCAGGGGATGGGCACATTTGTAGCCCTAACTCAAGCCATGTAACAAACACATTTGTACCTCCTTAATATTTTGAAATTAAAAAAATTCATAACCAGAGATGACTTTTAAAGAGGAAAAATGTGGAAGTGTTCAGGAGTAAACAACAAAAAATAGTCCTTTATCATTGTTTATAAAAAAAATCTCTCTAGATCAATGTCACTGTTAGAACCACCTGTACAGCTTAGTCAAAATGCAGGAGGTCATTTCCCTGGGGAGTTTGATTCTTGAGGTCTAGGCTGAAGCCAAGCAGCTTTCTAGCTAATTCCAATTCTGATTCCTGCTGCAGTTGTCTAGTAACTAGAACAGTTATTCTCTAAACCTCAATCTCTGTATTGTCTACATGAATACCCTGAGGGAATTTTATAACATCATTTACCTTATATTAAATAACTTTTTAGATAAATGGCTAGATAGAAGATATAACTCTATATAGTCAGCCTGTAATTGATGGAAGTATTCCATGAACTATTTCATGGTTTTGTATGTATGCATTCACAATTTTTGATTGTAAACTAAAACACCATTAAAATTCAGCATATGCTTCTCCCATAAAGTGTTGCAGTATAAATTATTTATATTTAACAATTCAAAAAATAATGTTTCAGAGCATAAATATTTCCAAAGAGATGTTATAAAAGAGCATGCTGTTAACTACTGCGTTGTAAAGAATTCTTAACATCAATGTGCAAAATAGATGAAATGGGATTTTTTAAAAAAAATATAAAGCCATAAGCAGACATAGAGAACAGAGACTGAGAAATCAATCTGGTATTTGAAATTTACCATGAGTCTTGAATAATGAAAGCTGATTTGGAAATTTGTAGATCTTATCAGGATGCTGAAGAGAGAGAGGGGGAAATTCTAGCAGATGGCAAATATAAATTGAAATATAATCTAAGCACCTGAACTTTGTAAAAACATAATAGCTAAAACTCAATTATAAAATGTAATTACATTTCTTTTGAGACCTTTTGCAATGTTGATCAGTTATTAACAATTTAATATTGGTAACTACTTGGAGCACAGTAGGTAGAGAAAAGAGTGTAGTGGGACAAACTATAAAATGTGTGCGGCTCATGCATGCAGTCATAATAATGATTATCAAGAAAATGTGCTCAAGTTCATTGGGACTAACTGGCAAAGTCTCGTTACAAAACAAAAGCTACCCTTCCAAACCGAACAACTTTCTTAACTGTTTCTTAACTAGATCCAATTGTTTCTCTGCCCTGAAATCTCTTTTTTCCTCTGTTTTTCAAGTGAAACCTTGCTTGATTGCTTTCTTTTACTGTTATGCTTAAGAATAAAAGCACAGGATTAATATGGCAATCCAGCTAATTCAATAAGACTCTTTTTATTTGTTTACCACCCTGTAAGTGCCACAGAGACTACCACTACAGAAAAGACAGTGGAGGAGGAAGCTCTAAGGCAACATATGAATTAGTTTGCTATTTTTAAAGTTTCTTTAGAAAAATGTCCTTTGGTTCATACACACAGTTTATGGTGTCATCAGTTGAAGCTGTGCACAGATATACAGGGAGAAAATGTCTCCTTTAAGGTTAACTTGGTTTTAAACGCACAATGTGACTTCTCTATTTGAAATGCCGCTGGTTTCATCTAGTCTAAATTGGGGATATGTATCATTGTCTCTTTTTGCCTCGGGACAGTACCGGGAATGAGATGTTTCATTTCCATGCATTTTTCCCAGTGGAAACTGTGTAAATAAATAGATTGGGGAAGAGTTAATAAAATCATCAATAGCCTGGAGATAGCTAGTGGCCCTGTGCTAAACATTTGGCATGATCAACTGTCTAAGAAATTGAAAGTCCTAGGCACTGGGATGTAAGGTTATCATGAGCTCAGAGAAGCGGACATCTAGAAGGGAGTTGGTGGCACAGTATCTTCATCTACACAGATTAGGCCAAATGAAGTGATAAGTGATTTGGGGCATTTTAACCAATAAAAAAATTTGGATAATTGAGGTATTAAAAATCATATTTTAAGAGTAGAAAAAATAGATTAGATTAGAATTAAAGAGAGCTTAGCTTTCCTTCTGACTCTGTTAATAACTCACTGATTGCTTTATTTAAGACAAATGATTTCTCTATGCCTCAGTTTCCTAGTATGAAAAATATATGGTTGGAAAAGAGCAATAGTTCCCACACTCTTTTACCCAGAGTGTTAAGGATGCTCAGAACACAACAGAGAAGCCACAAAGGATGGATCTGGGCACTTTATCCCTGCATCAACTGGAGTAGTTTTTCTATTGTATCTTACATTTCATTTGAAGAAGTCCCGTTGTTATAAAATATTTTAAACATCAGTAGTCTGAATGAAGATTTCTACAATGACTTACAACTTTGATGATAGCACAGATATTTCAGTTAAAATATACAATTCTCAACTCTACCATGAGTAACCTTTGTAAACACAGCATGTGTAAAACAAGGATTTTCATCAACATCAATTAACATTTAAGAATGAGTACCACTAAAAGAAGAACAAAGGGAGGGAATATAGTTGATATGTACCATGAAGGGCTAATTATTTTGTTAAGGGAAATCAATATGAACATTTGTATGCATTCAAGAACAAGTAGTAAAATCTTTACTATCTGACAATTTTTGCATTGGATGGGATACAAAAGGAAACATATATGGAAGTGAGGGACATTACTTCTGTAATATTAATTAATACCTCAAATTATTTCTATAGCAATTTATTAAATTTATATAAACCATAACTATTTACAATCATCCCAAGAAAATCTTAACCTAAATTTTTTGATCTGATATAATATTGCTTTATTGAAGGGTGATTGAAATGAATGAGCTTTTGTCAGAAACGTCTTATTGTACAAAGACATTTGTTGCAATAAAATTTTATATATATTCAAAGAGAATCTAAAATTCAGAAATATAGTTCTTTTCCTAAATGTGAAAAAGAAATTTAAATGGAATTCTATTGAAAGACATCTCATTTTATGACATTTCTACTAGGTGCAGAAAACTAGAATTACATTGTACTTCATCTAATCAAATTCCAACTGTTATCTGACAGAAAATTAAAGAAAAACCTAACACGACCTAATCTCTAACTAGAATCTTTAAAATAGGATTCTCCCAAAGGATTCTGTTTGTATTGGAGGATATTTTATAAAAGAAATGAAGCACATTTGGAAAATAAGAATCACACCTAAGATTCACATTCACTCTCACATACTTTTTTTTTTCGTATTTCAGAATATTACAAGGGTACAAACATTTTGGTTACATATATTGCCTTTGCACTGGCCAAGTCAGAGCTACAAATGTGCCCAACCCCAGACATCACGCACTGTACCCATTAGGGGTGAATTTACCCATCCTCTCCTCCCCCCTTCCATCTGCCCTATGTATATTACTTCCATCACACTCTCAATGTCTAAACTGATGTAGAGAACAGTCCTTCCTAATTGGCTACTTTGATTGTTGTTATCAGTGATGGCAAGAGTTCACGTGGTTTTATCAGGGCAACCACATAGGCACAAATAATTGTGTTCTGCTGAGAATAATTAAGAAGGGCAAAAGTATTCACTCATTTACCTGAGTCAACCAAACTTCAGGATATTTTACAAAATCAATTGGAAGGGAAATTGTGTTTTGGGTTGCGTGCACTTTGAAAGTTCCACACCATTTTCTAAGAAAAAAAAGAATTTTCATTTTGCTGATTCCTGAAGATAAATGTAGCTGGGCAGAGGGGTTTATAGAAAAATTCCTAATCAGAACAGAATATGGGATTCTGGGAATCTCAGGTGACCAAGGAGAATATATTGCTCAAATAAGAATATGGAAACATATTGACAGGAACTCTGAAATATTTAAGGTTTATTAAAAGTTAGGCTTAGCAAAGTAAACAACATATAAAATGTGGATTCAATTTGGTGTGGGGAAGAAAAATGAAGTGTTTACCTGAAGGCAAAGAAGTATAGTCAGACTAAATTAACCTAACATTATTTCCTACCTAGTCACCCCATAAGGATTGCCATCTCCTAGTTAACAAGAGTTTCATTTTATCTTCTTGGAGCCAGGAGATCGTAACCGCCTGGGAAAAAAAATGGCTGTTGCCCATTTAGAACTGTTATGACTCACCTCAGCTGAGTAATCAGAAAGTCACCTAATTAAATAAAAGGTTTTATTTCCAGTATTGTGACACATCAATAGCTAAATGTCATAATCCTTCAGAAAATTTTGAAAATAGGTTTAAACAAAGAAAGAACAGCTAGAAAATAAAAAGCTAAACCAAGACAACATCAAATGCGCCGGTGTAAAATCACCTACGGGGTTACACCTCTCTCTTATAGATATATTCCAAATATTTTTTTTACTTTGAAATGTTTGAGACTTTGTTTAAATCAAAGGATAATTAGACTTGCTAAAGTATTAATAAACTACAGTCTCAAACATGAGTCTATAATATTTTCTGATTAATCACTGAGCTTATTTTTTTTTGTTTTACTCACCTCACCCCCTTCACCATAGGATACACAAATCCAAGTTAGCATCACATCTCACTGAACTCTAGTATTGATGTGCTCCTAAAGCGACAGAAAGGAAAGGGATTTTCCTTCCGTGTTAGTTGAGTCTATCTCTAAGGCAGATGGTTAATTCATTGCACCTGTAACCAATTAGCCATTCAAAACAACTGATTCTTCACAGTAAATTGTTGCCTTGCCAATCTGAGAAGCAGGTGCATATTCAATGGCTAAATCGCCAAGTGGTTGGATACACAAGATGAAATCATCTGAATACAAAATTCTGTTAGATAGATGTGCAGAAAAATATGACCAGTTATAATAATTTCTTTCTAAATTAAGAATTTAATTATTTCAAGTTTTGAATCACAACTCTGAGAATTTTCTTTTTTTTTTTCATTCTGATATTTGGCTACTGAATTAGGCAGATGTTTTTTCAATGAAAATTAACTTTTTTTAAAAAAAACAAGGCATAGAATTCCAATTTTCTTCTTTCTAGAAACAATGAATTTTGATTACAATAAACATATTTCATTATATAGTAATTCATCAAGTACATCTGCTCCAAAACAGGTACCTCTATATAGAAGATTTAACTTTCAGCCTAGGCACCATAACTATCTCCATGGAACTGGGTGCAATTTAGCCACTCTCTTGTTTTGTAGAATAAAAATCTCTGAGGATTATTTTATCACTATGGTGCCAATGTTATAGACTTTCATAGACTTGAACCATTTTATGCTAGCAAATTGTTCAATAAAATTTTTTCACCTTTTTCAGATATATTATTTGAATATAGGGAAGGGGTCCAAAGACAATTTTTCTGGGTTGCCACCTGTCTACACCATCAAATCTAAACTTCCCTAATTCTGTCTACTCTTTCCATCAGAATTGTTAGATGGTAAGGAGTCACTCCCAAGAAGAGTATCAGACCCTGTTTAGTTGGCATCAGGATGTTATTCACATTCTATCCTAGTAATCAGCCTGGAGGGTACATATATGGGGAGACTACTGTCCCATTTCTAGGATTAATAAATAATCTCTGAGCACCTCAACCAAAACCTCTTTTATAGAGGAAAGAGACTCTATGTGAGAAGAAGCCAAACTCTAATTGGATAGTTGAAGTAGCATCACTGTTCTACCAATCACCCAGGTTAGACACACGGGAGGCACCTTTAAAATCTATCTCTTTCTTTCCACATCTCACATGTCTCCAATCCCTTTGATTCTATTTTCCACATTTCTGGTGTTTTTCATCCTCATAGTCATTACTCTTCTTATGCCCTTGTCTCCCAATAGATTTATTCAAAATATTTACACATTTCTTTATTTGTTTACTCAATAAATATGCATTAAGTATGCAGTAGGAGCCAGGCACGTGAAAGAAAATGATGAAGAAGGCAGATACAATAAATGTTTTAATGGAGTTGATAGTCTAAGGCAGATATGGACAAATGCAAGGATAATTATATTTTAGTCCTAATCTAGACTTAAGAATCAGGAAAGCTTCCAGGAGAAGTGAATGTCTAAACCAAGACCTAGTGGTGAGCCCCTTCTCTAAGCAAAGAGAGGGAATGATTTTCCAGGCAGGGGGAATGATCGTTTCTTGTCTCTTGACTCTCAGTGCCAATCTTCACATTGCTTACAGAATTATGCCCTTAAGAATACTTCAGTTCACCATCATCCTCTTTAAAGACTCCCCATTGTCTACTGAAGAAATTACAAAACTGAGATTAAGTTTCCTGTCTCATCTTTTCCAACAAAGAGACTGTAGTTCAATTTCACTGTGGTATCAATTCTTTGCTGAACAACAGGAACATTTAACCTATTTTTTTGTTGTTGCTTATGCTATGTACTGACGCCGGAATGCCTCACACAGTAATACCTCCTTTGTCAATTGAATTCCTACTTATCCTCTAAATCTCTGTTCAAATACCATCTTCTCTGAAAGCTTTCCCTTTCTCTTCAGAATTAATTGCTTATTTTGCTGAAATTCCACAGCCAATTCTTTGCTCCTCTAATATATAGCGTCTATTTTATTTTGCTTCACATAGTTTTTTTGTTTATAGGTGAAGCCCAGGCTTTACTAACTTAATAGAAGTCCACACACCACCTCTCTAGACTTTCTCATTTCCCATTCTTTCTCTAAAGTCTTCTTTCCTCCCACAGTGAAAATAGAGTTGCCCCCAATTTCCCCTCTTCCTCTAATAAGCAGGAGAAATGATACCAGAAATCTGCAGAGGTGTTTCACACTAACTGGGTTCCCTTTAGCATACCGCGTTTGACCTTGCTGATGCTTTATTTCCCCTCTCCTCCCAGCACCCTGAGTTTCCTGGCATCCTCTTTCCTCCCTCCCCACTCTCTAGTATATTCCCAATGACCTCCCATCTAGAACCAGCTCCCTCTGCCATAGATGGAAGAAAACTTTCCTCCAAATAAGACAAAGTTTACACAGAGATAGAGTTGTCTCTAAGAGATTATGGATTTTTTTAAATCCCCTAAAGGGATATTTGCTTTTTCATATTTAAAGCTCTCTTTGATAAAAATTTCATATCAGGCTAAGGGAAACTGGGCTTTTTCTAACATCTCGCTCTCAAATTTGGTTCCCTAGGTAGTCCCTGACATTTAGGGTCGTTACAGAGAACTCTCCCCAGGGGTGTGTGGACTCCCTTCATCTCAGCCTTAGATAGAGATGTTAATATTTGAAAAGAACTAACTCCCGGTCATAATATCCCCTTTACAGTTGTTCTGAGGAATATTACATGTCTTTTTGCTACTCAGATCCCTGGGAATCCTGTGACTCTTGATGCCCCACGGGCATAGGTTCTGGTTGCACACATCTTCCTCTGCAACTAGATTATGCCTAATGCTATTTTGTAAGTGCCTTGACTCCATGGAAATCTTGCCTATGATGGTGCTTCGTGCATGGTAGGCACCTAATAAATGCATGCTGAATTGAATTGCCCAGGAAAAAACATATGGCATAGATGACTAAAAAGTGAAAATCCTCTACAACATACTGCATTGCCATCCAAGGGGGAAAAAAAATCTTGTTAATGCACATGGTGACAAGTTTATGTCCTGAAACATGCGATCTGATTAGCTTTTTTAATTTTAGCTCTCATAACTACTAGTTTTATTGCTGGTCATAAAATTATCCAGCTCATTTTGAGATTCAGCTGCAAAATAGAACACTTTGACTTCCTGTGATTATGCCAGTTTATATGAACATATGACTCCATGTCAGGGGGTTTACTAAAACTAGGGTTTGGGAACCTCAGGAGGTATATTGAAATCTCATGGGGGGATCTCAGGGATGAGAACACATTGGGTGCATTTGGCAGTGGTAATTGCAAAAAGCAGAGTCGTTTGCCAGGATCTTATCCTGTAGGCTGAGATTTTGCCGTCATGATGACAAATCATGGATTCAGTTTTGTATGTCAGTTTCATAGTTCTAGGCTGCACCCCTGGACTGCTGTCCACAAACACCTGTCATTCACCAGGAACATTACTAAAGAGTGCAACACAGGGGAACCAACTGGAAACAATTTATTAATATTTCATAAATATGTGTTGAGCACCTACTAGGGATTCTCGGCTTATTCAGGAGATAAGAAACTAGAAGCAGCATTCTAGTATTTAAAAAAAGATAAACACAAAGACTTTTCACAAACTCTAGAAGGTCTGACATTTCTCAGATCTTCTTCTTGTCTAACTTGCTGCCTGTGAGATCTGTGATCATCTTAGAGAAAATTAAGCACTAGGAGACGGCCACAGCCTGGGAACTTCCAGGCAAACAGTTGCAGTACTTTTGCTCCTACCCCACGCCCCCACCCCACCCTGCACCGGTGTGATTGAATTTGCTAACTTCGGTGTCACTTCTGCTCAAGATACCGACTGCCCCAACTGTGTAAAAATATGATAAGGATGTTAAAGTTTTCCATCTTTAAAAATAATGACTTTAGGAGTGTTTTGATTTTGTTATTTTAATTTAGGCATCCTTCATTGCTGTACTCTGTTCTTAGGTACATGAGCAATCTCAAGGGTAACCACCACCAACTCAGAATTACAGAGCAGATACACAGGCATTCTCTCTCTCTCTCTCTCTCTCTCTCTCTCTCTCTCTCTCTCACACACACACACACACACACACACACACACACACACACGTATGCTGTTTTATCATGGCAAACAGCTCTTTGTCACAAATAAATAACCTGTCTTCTACTTCATCCTGCCAATTATGTAGGCTCCCTGACACATGCTTGTTAGAAATACTTAGAGATGGAAAGGTTTCAATTGGTTCTCTCTGTGAGATCATCGCCTAGTACTGGTCTGATCTGGAACTAGAACAGAATGCAGAGATTGTCAGAGGGTCAGGCTCATGGAAGGGTTTGGTAGTTGTAAGGAGGTTGAGGTGGTGGTCAAGGCTGCTGTGGGTTCCTGGACCTCGAGGCATCTGCTGAGAGGACACATTCTTCACTGCACTTGTCTACCCAGTTAAACATAAGGTCATGGGGTAGAAATTCTTCAGATTAGATTAGGTTTTAAAAAGAAAAAAATCTGCAGTCTTCTTGGAGATATTACGTGAAAGAAAATCTCCAGTACATAACTTTTCAAAATCCTGCATGCCCTGCTTACCTTATTGTTGAACCTATTAGGTAAGATTGAGTGAAGTAAAGGTCCAGTTTTGTGCCCTGTTCTAGTTGCAATAAAGTGGTAGCCAATGTGAAAAAACAATATGTATTTAATATTTATGAAATCTGTGCACACAGACCTAACTATACGCCATCCTTAGATGAAATGATACAAATGAAATGCTATGCAGTGATTGTGTATCACTGATTCTGGGTTCCTGTCTCTCTGAAATTTCCACCCTCTAGTATTTTATCTTCCCAAGCTTCAAAGAATTTCACAAATTTTTATAATTAGAGGGCTTTGGGTAAGCTGTGATCTTTCTAAATATACTGAAGCAGACTTATCTGAGTTTCCCTTAGGGATTTTATTTCTTTAGACTTCTTGGGTATAGAACAAAAAGAGATAGGAAGCCCTAACAGTTAGGTTGTGTATCAGACAAAAGATTTTTGAACTATGAACTAGGTTATCTCTCTTTTCAAAGTTGGGGAAGTATTTTAACCCTATCCTTCTCCTTTTATTTGCTATTTCCTAGTTTGCGGTAGGTGGGAGACCTCCTTGTATCTCAAGTCACTTAAGAGTTTTCCTACTAGTTAAAGGAACTCATGTTAAAATGGACATTGTCAAATAGGAGAGCACTAATTTATCTATAGTAGTTGAGATTGTAACTTTATATTTACTATTACAAAAACATGCTTTATGGAGAACCTTGCACTTATGTGGCTGGGGAAGGATATAGGGTAAACAGCGTGCATGTTTTACTAAAGCTTATTTTTTTTCTGCTCGTCTTTCTTTGCTGTTATAACATGGAAAATTGAGCTTCTTTTATATTAATTGAGTATTTCTTTTCAACTTCCTTTTTTTCTGCCCACAGGAAATACTAATAATTGTAATTGGAAGGGGGAGCCAGAGAGAGACGCACAAAGAAAGAGACAGAGACACAGAGAGACACAATGAATCAAAATCGTTCCTACCCATTTACATTACTCAAACTATGCTAGGGGTGGTAACAAAAAATAATCTCATGGTTTTACACACCAAAGATTAATTTCTTGCTCGCAGAGAGTCTGCCATAGGTCCAGGATAATCCCACCCTACTCGCACTTAGGAGCACCACCATCCGGCTGCTGCAGCATTCAGAACACTGAGCCTCCTGGATCACAAAACAAGGAACAGATCATGGAGGTCTCACCCTAGCAATTCAATGCTATGGCCTGTAACTGACAAAGATAACTTCTGCTAGCAACCTTTGGCAGAAATTGGCCACCTGAACAAGACTAAATGCAAGGACAGGTACAGTTATCCTTCTATTAATATTTGCCCAGAAAAAGAGGGAAAAGAGATTTGAGTGCACACTCCCACTCCCACACTGTACTTCCCGGACCCGTTTCTTGTATCCATAGTCCAACTTCTCTTAGCTAGGAAGGAGAATAAAGAGGATGAAGTGTAGATACTCTCAGGAGAGGGAGGTTATTGGGGGGCCTCAAGCAGCTTTTACTATCTCAAAAGTGGTGGTAGAGCTAAGGTCATCAAAAGTACTAAATTCTCATCTCTGCTGCCCTTTTATTTCACTTCCCTGTGCACAGGTGCCTCATACTCTAAAGCTGCAAGGCAAACTACTGAAGATGCTTTATAGGACCACAAGATTAATAGCATTTGCACACAGAAATATAATTTAAGCTTGCATTTTAATATATAATAATCCTCAATTGTTTCTTGAATAATTACTGTTATCACTACTACTTTTACTATTACAATTATTAGTTAATGTTTATTGATGACCTAGTGAGCTAAGCAATTTATATGTGCATAATTTTCAAAACCAGCATATAAGTGTAATTATCTCCACTTTAAATAAATTAAGCAACAAAGAAATTATATAATTTGTTAAATAATGAACCCAGATTTATCTGACTCCAAAGTCCATGCTCTTAAATACTATGAGAATAGAAAAAGGGAGAATTAATTCTCATGGTGTCATACATAATCAGTTATCTTAATATCTAAGATTGTAGGGTAGCACGGTAGCTATACCAATTTCTAAAAATGTTTTGCACAGAACTTAACATGTTTTGAAGATTCAAGTGTTTAATACCTCCAGGATGTAAGTTAACATCCTAAGTAAGATAAAAATGGATCTTGACTATTAATTTGAATTTACATCTGTTCTCTGAATCTTAAAGCAACTTATTGGAAAGACATCATTTGCAAATACTACATCATCATTATACATGAAATCAAGTCACTTCATTAATTCAAGTATTAAAATCCAATAATTCTTGAAAACTCAAATAAGCTAACCCTATCACTTTATGCCAAATTAGTTGATGATAGCTTGCACTCCTAAATAAAAGTTTGTGTCTTTGGAAAAGTGTATACATGGATGTCTGTGTGTGTATACAAAGTATATGTAATATATGCATATTTTCTCACATTGAAACAGATCCTTTTAAATCGTGTCTCACTCAAAAAATAGATGGAATAGTACTTATGACTTCCAGGACACTCTCATATTCCTCAAAATTAAGGAATGTATGTAGCTTATTCATTGATAATCTCTATAATCCAGCAAATCAATATTTGTTTGTATCCAATATTATTGTAGATTTTGAGTAAATCTGTTATAAAGTCCAAAGGAATTATAGAGTCTATTTACTATTCGGTTAGATTTGATGGACTGCATAACCTCCTCTACATTTTCACCGACCTTTCACTGAAAAACCTCTCAATTATCTTTACCTCTCTAAGTTATTTGCTTAAAAGAAAAATACATACCTTTGCATAAATTATTATGAGGTGTGTCTATAAATAAAAAAATTGAAGTTTAACAGAATATATGTATTTATACCCAGCTTTTTTCCCAAAGATATTTGAAATAATGTATAAAAGTTATACATTGCCATAGGATAAAAACATATGAGGAACAAGTGAAAGGGAAAAATTAAGCATATAGAAAATGAGACTCAGGGTAAGTTTACTCAAAAATGTACTGGGATTTAAAAAAATATATAAATCATTAATTTGGGTGTGAGATTCCTAATAGCCAAAATAAAGTAAAAAATATTATCATTTTTTAATTCACTCAATTTATAAGGAGATCAAATATAATTGGCCAGGAAAAGCATGTTTGACACCTGCATGAAAGTGCTGACACTTTACAGGCCATGTACTTATTTAAACCATGTTGCAAATTGGTTAAATGTTTTTCTTGTTCTTTTTTCTAGGAGGGATTCCTTCCCAGAACATAGAAGAAAATTCTTTAGCATCTCATTACTTTAGAATCACATCTTAGTTTTAAAATAAAATCATATTCAAGGATTACTCATGATATATACCAGACTTGTCTTTAAATGGCATTCAATAGTTTCCAACCCTCAAACCCAACTTAAAAGTCTGTATACATGCCATGATAAAGAATATTTGAAAAATGAGTGACTGAAATATAACATTTGATAGAAGAAATAAGACGTACTGTTAGATAAAGCAGTAAAGTGGCTACAGTTTACAATAATCTATTGTATATTTCAAAATAGCTAGAAGAGAAGAATTAAAAGAGTTCTAGCATAAAGAAAAGGCAAATATTAAAGGTGATGATATCTCATGTACACTAATTTTATCTTTACAAATTACATGAATGTGTTAAATTACCACAGGTACCCCAAAACTATGTACATCTATTTTGCATCAATTAAAAAAAAGTAAGTGACAGTGTTTGAAGGTAACTTTCAAGGAAGTGTTCAGAAATATTTTGAGTGATGTTGATATCATAGTAGGACATTTACAGTGAATATCTGAGGGAGACGGTGTTTGTTAAGATAGTTTTCATTTTTTGTGTGCTCAAATGATTATATCATATTGTGATTGTACAATACATGGCAGACCAGGATAAGCACAGCTATTGCATAGTCTCTAAAATAGTTTGGGGATGCAAATAATCAGTCCTTGTCTTCAATAAATATATTCTTAGGTTTCCACATGCTTCTGTGTGCAGATATTTTTTTCTTATTGAAAGGGAATAAAAGTTCCTTTAGCAAAAGATGCATAATTCCTCTTTTTACCCTTGGCCACTAGCAGAATTCCTATCGGTGCCAAAAAAATGCTTATTGAATTAATAAACCCTGTTCTGATTCCCTGAAACACTAGAAAACTGCAAGCCTCTCCTGTCACATGTCACATGTAGATGTGGCCTCAGAATGCATTCCCACATATCTTTTCTTGAAAATGCAGCAAGTTAATAAAAAAGAGATGTGAAAAATATTAAATGTCTTTATAATGTCTTTCTTCCATGCCTTGGGTAAATGCTAATCTGAGATTCTGTAATCTGCATGACTGGTATAGATGACAGAACACATAATTTGCTGATATTATTTTCTCGGGCTATTAAGCTCTGCCCAACCTTTTAAGTATATTGAATTGGAAGATCATGTTCCCACTATTTCAGGAAATTGGTAGTGTCACAGCCCAACAACTTGAGAAAATAATATTATTTTAGAGGGAAGTAAAAAGAAGAAATGGCACCAAAGAAACCATTCAAGGCCTCAGACTGAAAATAGTAAATATCTGTCTCTGTGACCCCAAATTTTGTCAGTGTCGTGAAAAAAGCAGTACAAACAATATCATTGAGATTTATTTAACTAATTAGCTCTCCTTTAAAGGTCTCTACTATTTAAATTTCTAACTGTAATTGTTAACCCTTCAGTTATTCTCAAAAATAAATAATTTACCCTGGGAGGTAGGGAGGACTGCTCTATTCAAAATGAAAATCTGCATTTAGAGAATTTAGAAAATAAGTGCAATGGGAGAGGTAGAGGCCTATTTAATGAAGGCAATTTAATCAAAACCACAAAGGAATATATTACATAAACTGCTTTTGAATACAGGGAAGTAGAAAATGCTGGAAAAGTGGTTTTCAGTCTCAGTGCTCCTTCAGAAGGAGATAGTGAGTACAAACTTTGCAGCCTCTTGGTTCTTCCTGATTAACAGTGTGACTAGAAGGGAGATGGTAAAACAGCCTCCACATAAGGGCCCGTTTCCTAGCAACCATTGCTCCAGTGGCTTACCCAGATTTCAAATGCAAACAATCAACCTCAGTACCAAGCCTGAAAGGGATGTTAAATATCTGGGCACAAACAGTGCAATTCTTCAAAGGAAATGCTCTTCTGAGGATATGGGCAATGCCACCAGTCTTTAACCCTTCCCCTGTGCTCAGGTGCCTACCGTGGGCTCTATATCAGCCTCAGCACTGAGTTACATTATGCCTGGATTGCCCCCTGATACATTGATGGAGCCTACTCACTTCCTGCCTGAACACAAGGCTTCATGCTGCACAAACATGGACTTCACGGTTTGAGTGACTTATATTTGATGTGGGTCTACCAGGATTATTTACTTCTTTGTATTTTGCAGCTTAATTTATTTGATTGTAAGTATATTCTTTATAAGTTCATTTTTCACAAATTTTCAGTTTCATTCAGTATTATCTTTCCCACTTTCCAAAACACTGCTTCAATAAAGTCACTCAATCTAAGATTCTATAAAATATCTTTTTTTCACATTTTATGCTTCTATTGTCATAGCTACAAAATATTTGCCTAACCTAGAGCTACAAAGATGCTTTCTTCTATTTACATTTAATTCAATGATCCAATTTTAATAGACGCTTTAGTCTTTATGGTATACATCTTTTAAAAAATGATCACACCCTAGCTTCAAGTAATACTATATTACTTCATGTATAGATAAGGACGTTACAACACTATACCTCCATTTCTCCTCCCCCAGAGTTTGTGCTATCATTTTCAAACATTTAACTTCTCCATATGTTATAACTTCATAATACATTGTTATCATTTGTACCCTGAACTACAGTCTCTGACAATTAAACAGATTTAAATAACAGCAAAATAAAACCCCTTATATTTACTACATCATTACTATTTCCAGTATTCTTCATTTCTTTGTGCAAATGAATATCTTAAAATAGCATAAAACTCAAAAGCAGTGTATGTTTTCAAAGCAGGTCTCATTCATACAAATTGTTAAGTAGAATATCGATGGAAGCAGAAATTAAAAATGAGTGAGTATGTGTACCTTCAGAACGCCCTACTTACTTGCGTAACAAGCTCCCATATTTTATGAGAAATATGGAGGCTCTAGAAGCATGACTGGAAAGCAGTTGATTATCTATCTAGAGCTATTTCTCTTGAAGAAGAGACCCCTGACTTTCCTCAAGGGAAAACTGGGAGACAATCAACGCCATGGAACAGGCCCAGGAATCTTCAGTCTAAATCCATGATGGATCCCAGCCATTCAACCCAGGAAACATTTCACAGGAGAAGGAGTGCATCATCCCGTTGGGTGGTGGGGAGGAAGGCAGTGAAACCTATTTTAGTGAGCTTTTTTTTTACTAAACTTTTTATTTTGAGATAATTGTAGATGCACATGCAGTTGTTAAAAAAAAAAAAAGCAAAGAAAGAAAAGAAAAGAAAAAGGAAAAACTGAAGTACAAAGAGAGATCCGATGTACCCCTTATCCAGTTTCTTAATTTTGTTGGGACTTTTAAACCTTGGTGTAGTCAGTGCAGTCAGAAGCCATCAACAGAGTTGTAATCAAGCAAACCAGCTTCCAGAAGAGCTCTCCATTTTGGCAGTTCCACATATATGCAGAGATTGTTTGCACTAAACCATAACTAGTGCTCTAAGGCGAGTACTGTTAACAGCTAGTCCACTGGG